>CAMTDV010000402.1:0-87945 GCA_947069175.1 Scalesia atractyloides
CACAATTCGCACATAGTCGACAGGGTAAGGTAGATGGATGGTGATAGAAACAGGTGTTGCATTGAGGGTGAGGTCCAATGTAAGGTTTCTTGTTTGGGTAAGTTGAGTTGGGTGCTACTTGAGCGTTTGGGATAGTTCGAGGAGGTACAACTTGTGAAGCTGGTTGGTTACGTTGGGTGACAGCGAAGATTTGCCCATCACGTTTTCTCTTAGAAATAGGTGGTGTAGGGGATTCGGTTCGGGTGGAGTTTGAGGTTTCGGTTGATGCTTTATCCTTCTTCTTCTCCTCTTTGAAATCTTTATTCCGGATTCGGTTCTCGGTGAGCGCGGTTGCTAGCTCCATTGCTGCTTCCAAAGTTGCAGGCGAGGTGCTTATTACAGGGTCTTGAATTTTTGATGGAAGACCACGAATGTAGTGCTCGATCAAACGGTAGAGGGGAGTGAACAAGTTGGGAACCATTTGATTTAACTCAAGGAATCTCTTGTTGTATGTGGTGTGGTCGCCTTCCTTTTGTTTCAAAGCATGGAACTCATCCTCCAATTTCTTGATTTCACTTCTTGGGCAAAACCGTCTTGTCATGATTCCCTTCAATTCTTCCCAAGTCAAGGTCATAGTTTCTTCAACACCTCGTTGGGTCTTTTCTGTATTCCACCATGTGAGTGCCGTTCCAAGTAAGCGACCGGTAGCATAACGCACTTTGCGATCATCGGGGCAATCGCAATTTAGAAAAGTGTTCTCCATTTCTTCGAACCAATGGAGGAGAGCGGTGACACCTTCAGTACCTTCGTATTTTGGAGGATCGCAGGATTTGAAATGTTTGTAGGTGCATTTAGTGACTGAAGGATTGATAGTGTTTTGATCTTCTTGTTGAGTTGGGTTAACGGAATTAGCGGTAAGGGCTTGTTGAACTTGAACTACAATGTTGGGTATTACGGTCGCCATTTGCTGAGCGATTTGGGTAGCCATGCGTTCACGGGCTTTTCCTGCTCTCATTTTCTTACGAGCGAGGCTAGAAGACATCTACAAGGAATACATGTCAAGAGTATGAGTTGAATGCCTTTGGGATCGTGGGTCGTGTTTGGGATTGAACGTTCATAAAATAATTATAGAAAAATAGCTCTACTACATCCATAGGATGTCTTGGGCTTTGCTCGCTGTTAGGCCCGTCATGCCGCCATACTTTTACCTGTGTAATCATGTGGGCCCCCATGAATACCGGTTTTTCATATGGTTTGCATGGTTTCTGCCTGATTGCGTACACAAAACCCGGAGAAAATCGAGAAATATGTATACAACGTGTGATATTCGGAATGTGTCCAGGTGTAGACACGGTGACATCTCAAAGGGAGGTTAGTTCGAACGACGTTTGGTGTGGCATGCTTTGGCCTAATAGGTCCGTCGTACTCTCATCGTTAGTCCCCAGGTAGGCAAACTGGTCCGTTATTTTGGATTTATACGAATGCCAACCTAGACAGGACGTTCCGACTACCGGTACTTGTACCCTTCCAGTTACTACATGCCCGTCGCAGAACTTACTTTGATGAGATTTGAAATTTGCATAAAATCTTTGGATACTGAGAGTATGAAAATAAATTGAGTACATGAACATCGATATATGTATAATGAATGAGCATGTATGTTTGACTGAAATGTAAACAAATATGAAACAAATAAATATCACAAGTTTGTATGTAACCACCTAATCAATTTAAAATTTAGGCAGACTATAGTATAGGCTCTAAGGGTCTAATAACCTATCCTATATCCCTATAGTCATGGCTCTGATACCAATCTGTCACACCCCGACCCGCAGCGGAAAAGGTGATCGGGGCATAATTGGGTTATCATCAAAGCTCATGACATTTATTATATGTTTCATATTCATTAATACAATTTAATGGAAATTTACAATAAATGATACAACATGTTCTAACTATCAGTCTAAGCTTCTTGTTTCTCTTCTAAGGCATATCCTATGTTTTCCTTGCTTCAACCTGTCCACCTGTATCATGTGTAAAAAGGTTTTTGGATCAACATAATGTTGGCGAGTGAATCCTATGGAAAAACATTTGAACGAGTTTATCCAATTGATTATAAATAATGTGCATACCTCATATGAGTAAATGTAGATGTAAATTTATTCACACAACACATAATACTGAATATTGAACATACAAACACCAAATGATAGTTTTGAGGCACGCGTTGTTCTCGTCTCACACGAGGAACTGATGGGCCTAATAAATGAGTTTTGAGGCACGCGTTGTTCTTACGAACTGATGGGCCTAATGTATGAGTTTTGAGGCACGCGTTGTTCTCGTCTCACACGAGGAACTGATGGGCCTAATAAATGAGTTTTGAGGCACGCGTTGTTCTCGTCTCACACGAGGAACTGATGGGCCTAATAAATGAGTTTTGAGGCACGCGTTGTTCTTACGAACTGATGGGCCTAAATAATTTGTATACAACTTTGACAATATGAAATACATCACAACCAAACAATAGTTACATTCTAATTTAGTTCATATAATGGTATAGCACGAATTTGCATAAGAGAATTAGTTTAAGCGACACATAATACACCCCAAAACATGAATAAAAAGGGGAGTTTGTAAGAATTCACTCACATTGGGTGCGTTCGGTTGATGAGGTTGAATGCACGCGAAATGGTGTTAACCACGAGTGAAATTAATCCTAGATAAATCGCATAATGGTTCGGTAAGTAAACGGGTTTTATGAATCTATTTTAGTAGGTTTGTTGGGTGTATTTTTGTGAGTTTGAGGCTATTTTCTAACCTTAAAAAAAATGTTATTTTTAAGTATTTATAATTGATTTTTAATTAAAATAATTAAATAAAAATAATAAAAAAAAAAATATTTTATTTTATTGCTACAGTACACGTTGACCGTTGACTTGACTATCGTTGACCGGTTCATAGGCATTTTGTTGTGCGCCGGGTGAGGCTCGAACCCGAGACCTCCCGTATGCGTGCACGCAGCTCTACCAACTGAGCTACGTGTCTAACCCGTTATATATCCGATTTTAATTATATATATATATTAATTAGATTTAACAGAAATCCTTTATTATTAAAAACGAAATAAATCTCAGAACCGGTGTGCTCCACAGGTCTCGAACCCGGGACCTGTGGGTTAGCGGACACACACTCCACCGCTGGACCGTGTGTCTCACTTGGTTATAAACTCAGTTATCAATATACTTAACATATCATAAAACACTCCGGTTCTGTTTTGCGAAAAAGAGAATTTTTATCAAGGCGGCGTGTGTGAAACCGGAATCGAACTCGTGACCTTAGCGTTAAAAGTGCACACAGTCCACCGCTGGACTGTGTGTCTAACCCGGTAAATAACTTGATTTTAATTATACTTATCCATTACCGAAATGTCGTCTTCTTCACTGTTTTTAACCGGAAGTGACGACTAACTGGTTAAAATGTTGATTTAAGTTTCTATAGCGTTTAATGATCAATTACAAATGATATAAAAGTAAAAAGGGAATGAATTTAAGCGTGAGATATACCGACTGGTTATACTCTGTTTTCCGGCAGAACTCCGGCGACAGAAACCTTTTTCCGGCGACAACTTCTTGCAGCAGAGAGTCTTCCGAAAGGTTACAAAGGTGGTGGGTGACTTCGGTGAAAGTTTAGGGGGTTCAGTAAGCTCGAAGGTTAATGATACGGTTTTCCGGCGATGTATCAAATACTTCCGGTGAGTGAGTTTTCGCTGAGATGAGGTGCGATTTGAGTGTGAAAAACTTCTGGCGAGTTATGGGTGCATTTATAGGGTAACAACGAGATGAATGGGGTCTGAATTCGGTCTATATTCGAAGTCAACTGTTCTCCGGCGATTATGGCTAATGACGCGTTTTCAGACGTTGGCTAGCTGTCGCTAGAGTTAATTGATTGATTAATTTGAACAAAAACGTGTTTTATGGGCGAAGTCGTCGGGATTTCCGACGACTGCTGTTTGGGCGCAAGTTGACCGAGTTTGAATTTCTCACATCATTATTTGATTTAATAAAACCATTTACTTAACAGAAAAACAAAGTGGCGGAGTGGTTTACGGTGTGTGAGTTAAGTGTTTGGTTGACCCGGTAGAGACCCGAGTTCGAAACCCGGTATAATTAAAACATTTTTATTTTGTTATTTTTATCAGTTTTTCAAAAACTAAATATATATCCCCGCATAATAAGTGATTACGGATCGTTTAAAATTATTTTGGGCATTTAATTCGCAACGAAAAATTTGACTGACTGTTCGGTTGATAAACGGAGCGGGTTTGGTAAATCCGTTTTTGACGGATGTTACAGTCCTTCCGCCCACCCTAGAGCCGCCCCTGGTCACATGTATCAATGCAACTAATTTTCCATTATGGTATGACTTTTATTGTTATGTTATTCACTATTAGAATTTGAATTTGGTGATGTTTAGAATTTGAAGTTGTTGCTCTGATTACTTGAATTTTGAACTTCTTGATGGTTAAGAGTGATTCGATTACTTGAATTTTGAACTGCTTGATGGTTAGGAGTGATTCGAACAGTGGAAACACCCAAACCTGATTTCAAATGTTATAAAAAAATTGTGTTCAATTCATGATAATATTAACATGTGTAACAATGAATTACATAGAAGCCATTGTGTTAATGATTTAAACAAAAAATAAGATAAGAATAAATATTTGTTTTTCTATAAATAATCTTAAACAAAGATTTAGATATTATGTCAAGATATATATAGTATACTTTGGAGTTCCGTAATTGAAAGTATGGTAAGTTAGGAATCAAAGATTCTTGTTTGATATATAATTAATAATTATATTATTGTCTTTTTTTCATTAGAATTAAATACTTATTCTAGGTTGGGCATATGTTTGTATCAAATTGTAAGTGTTTTTAGACGCGTCGCTATAATGGTTTGGAATATTCATTTTTAAAAGATAAATCTTGACGATTGTTTGTGTTATCATATGATATTATATTTTATTCAAAACATGCAATATACGAGTTTTTTAAGATATATTTTTACTTTTTATTATATAAAATTAAATTTATGCAACCAGTGTAATATACGGTGTAGATAATAAAAAAGAAGAATATATTGATTTGAAAGTTACAATAGATAACATATTTAGGGTTTGTCACGGACATGTGCCATTAATTGGTCGGCAATGCCTCACCATCCACTTTGCAACCTTTTTGTGAAAGAAAAGGATTGTACTCTTTGTTTCCAATTACTTTAACTAGATTACAAAAAAAAATAATATTAAAAAATAAAACACGCATATATGTACACAGAGATAGATAGATAGATATAGATGTAGGATTCGGCTCAATAGATATAAGATTCGGTTCAATTAAGAATTATCATGAGTCCTGTGTGAGTTAGGCTATCATTTTTTTTTTGCACAAACATAGATATAGATGAAAAAATTATATACACATCCGTAAAAAAACAAAAAAAATTGGTAAGTCGGTATTTACGCCTAATGTAAAATTTGTTTACGACGATGTAATTTTTTTTACATCACCAATAATTTTCTTTTACAGCCGATATAAGTTTTTGCATCCGGCATTTTTTTTTATTTTGTCGTTGTACAAGTGATTTTTTTTTAACTTTTGAGAATTTTTTTAAAAACTTTTGAAAGACATAGTTCTCATGGTTCTCACAACTCAATGTGGTTTTCATTTCTCTTTCCATATATATATGTAAGGGAAGATTATCGTATAAGATATCAAATTTGTATGATCTGTAGGAGACTATAAAAATGTTGTTTAAGCTAGGAGTATAATGATCAATGTAAATATGTGGCAGGAAGCCACAAAATTAGCTCCAATAAGTACATAATTACGTAGTGTAACGTAGTGCTACATAAGCACGCAACGTTATACTTGTTTAAGAGTAAAATGTATATTACGTAATTACGTACTGATATATAATTTCGTAATGTTACACTAAAAAACACGTAACGTTATACAAAATACATAATTACGTAGCTTGTAAAATAAAAATGTAAAAAATTATAGCAACCGTCTATTAAAGTTAAGGGGAAATATCATTAAAAGTAACATACTTTCTTATTTTTTTCATAAAAGCCCCTCAACATTTTCTTTGCATATGAAAAACCAACATAATTTCTGTTTTCTCTCACAAAAGTCCCTCAATATTTTTTTTGAACATTAAAGTCTCTTCAAATGTTAAATTTAAACAAAATTAGGAGAAAATAATTTAAACAACTTGAAACCATTAGAAGTGTCCATCAATTCTTTTAGGTTTATTCGATTATTTGGTACCTTTTATTCGGTTTGAATTTTTTGGGTAAACAAAAAATCGAACCAAACTAAACGGAATTCAAGTACTTCAAAACTGAATCACATACCACATTCGAATTTGGTTTTGTTTTTGGTTTCAAACAAATACATGTAATTCATATAATTGGGTTTATTCAACTAAATATAAAGTATGGTTTACTTTGATTACTCGTTTTATTGGGCTACATGTAAACCGAATACTTTTTATTCAGTTTGGGTTTAATTATTTTTGTTCGATTTTTGTTTTTAACTGTTTTCGATTCTGTAGCAATGACCTATAAATTTTTAAACATATCTTAGGTTGAAACATAACTTCATGTAGCAAGTTTAAAAAAAATTGTCATAATTTGTTCAAATTTAACATACGGTATTAAAAATACTTTATTGTCAATACAATTTTATTTTCAATCACTTTTGTAATGCCACGTCGAGAAAACATAAAACGAAAACAACACTAATACTGATATCGTTCGAACAATATTGTTTCTGTTCGTCACGTTAAAGAACAAAAAGAGTCAACCTTATTTACCTATTTGATTAAAAAATTTATGAAATTGTAGATAAAAATAAGCATGTTGCAACGGTGTATTCAAAATTTTATAGTATGTTATTGAAATAACAAAAAAGATAAATGGTTTAATTGTATTTAGAAAAGCTCAACGATTTTTGTATCACCATATTGAAATAACCATAAAACCAAAATATTATAAGAATTACATTAAAAAATAACTATAAATATAAAAAAACTCAGGTCGATGGGCACCGTACAAATCATTTTAAAGTGTAATTAAAATTTTTTAAAATGAGAAATGGACCACTAAAAATGAAGTACTATAGTACTTTGAAAATGTGGGATATCAGAATATATACACTTGCACTATAAAAACCCAGCACCAGTTTTTGATATAAATTAACTCTTAAAAATTTACAAAAATAAACAAGTCACCTACAAACCCATCAACTAACAACTCTTAAAAATTTGCAGTGCTAAAATCGTTTCTGAGGTTTGGGCATGTTTGTCATTTTCATCCAAAACAACTTTTTTACAATACAATCCTTAATTTTTTGGATTTTTTGTCATTTTCATCCAAACATCTAATTTGCTTTATTTTTTCTAGAGTTAAATGCCATTTAAGTCCAAATGTTTTAGTTTTCCCCTATGGGTCCAAAAAGGTTTCACCGTTGCCATTTTAGTCAATTGGGTTGACTTCATCCATTTTTCTGTTAACAAGAAAGGCAACTCGGTCATTTTATATGGTTGAATTGCCCTTCTAGTTAACAGAATTACATATAAAATGACCAAATTGCCCTTCTCATTAACATAAAAATAGATGAAGTTAACACAGTGGACTAAAATGGCAACGGTGAAACCTTTTTGGACCCACATGCGGAAAATGAAACCTTTGGACTAAACTGATAAAATGGCCCAAACCACAGGGACTAAAATGGCATTTAACTCTTTTTTCTATCAAACATTTGGATGAAAATGACAAAAAACCCAAATCTCAAGGACAATTTTGGGAAAAAAAAAAGTCATACGTTCGGATGAAAATGACAAAAAATCCCAAAAATGAAGGACTATATTTTACAAAAAAAAAAAGTTGTTTTGAATGAATATGGTAATATACTCAAACCTAGGGAAACGATTTTGACAATTTACTCAAATTTACAAAAATAAAGACGTCACCTACAAAGCCATCAACTAACCATGTTGACGATTTCAACCCACAAGCCTGCAATTAATTTTGTGTTACCGTACCCATCAGAAATTCAAACATGCACTAGCTTGGCTGAAGTGAATTGGAATGAAACTGACCTATACCATGGGACATTAGACTATTATTTTTACATCTTGTCATAATATAACATCGTCATAAATTTCTCATTTATGACAAAGGATAACCTTTGATTTGTTTTTGTCCACACAATATTGTAACAAAAATATTTTTAAAATGTTGCAAATATTATACAAACGAATCAAGAATACTAAACCATATTTTTTATCTTAAATTTTAAATTCAGAAAACTTGCCAAGTTACATCAAAACAGAAGGTAACCGGGCAACAAGCTGCGCCGCCAATCCTTTCTGAATTGCGAACCCTAACCTTCCAAATACAAACCCTTGCCCCTTTGGGGTTGAACAATTGTTGTAGACGACCCGTTGAACCCTCGTCAAGAAGTGAATAGCTTCTGGCGTTAAGGAGCCAAAAGTATCAAAGGCAAAAGGGACAAAGACATGCTGGTTCTTTGCGCAAGCTTTAGCGTGCTTATATCTTAAATGAACGAATATAAACAATACTTATGTTTGTTTAGTTCAGTATTTGAAACTACACCCATGTTCCCATACGAGAGAATCTGAATTTCCTCTATGTTTAGCCACACGAAGCTTGTGGACTTAATCTCCTTTTTAGCCTGTTGATGAACAGTCATTTGTTGTTAAAGACGACCTTATTTCTAACCTACCAAATGCATCAAAAGTTGTAAGGATTATCGTATGCACCAATTTCCTATACATCGAGGCATGGTTCAAGGTTTTATGAAGATCAAATAGGTCCCGCATCGAGAATACGAAAATTGGTGGTATATTACACCATGCATTCACCTAGATGTGTACAAAAAAACCGGTTTTACAACCGAAACTGGAAAAAAAACCGAACCGGATTTTTTACCGGTTTTACAACCGAACCGAACCGGCGGTTATAGACCGGTTAGTGTTCTTCACCTTCGAAACCGGTTTTAAAACCGAAACCGGTTATGAAAAACTGGTTTAAACCGGGTTTTTTTGGATAAACCGGTTAAAAACCGGTCATAACCGGTTGGGGGCAGTTTAGTGATTTTAGTAATAAAAAACCGGTTAGTAACCGGAACCGGTTATACAAAAACCGGTTTTTTGTTTTGATGAGAAAAACCGGTTCGGTTATTAACCGGAGCCGGTTTCTGAAAAAATCCGATTTGTACACCTCTACACTCACCGACTGCGAAACACTATTAGTCTTCTTGCAGTTAAACAAAATTGAAAAAGCATCACAAACCCCGGCTAATAATGAAAATTTGTCTCATTTCAGCCCTCCACGCAAAGATATTCACTTTTATAGAAAGCAATTTACTCCGTATTAGTGTATAATTTCAATCAGACGTCTCACCTTGCTTGATGCACAAATGGCACGATGATTTAAAAACAAAAAAACTGCTTGGATAACCAACCCAGCTCCATGTATCTTTGCAATTAGAAATTACCACAGAGTTTAATAGGTTTGGGCAGGGGTGTTTGTTTTTTTTGAAAATCACTTCATGACCTCTTATGTTTGCTCTACGCAGCACGTGCGCGCAGATATTTAGTGTGTTTGTTTTCTTAAAGTAATTTCATTAAAAAACGTATTCTACACCTCCTCTTGGGACAGATGTGGACTCTCCTCTTCAAGCCTCTTCTCATCTCCTATGCCCCATTTTCAAAACACAAGTTCTCAACCTTAGCATTTCTTCTCCTCCACACCTTCCTCCTCCCAGCCGACACCTCCACATCTCCGTCACCTCCGCTTGACCCGCCTTCACTGCCGACAACCCCAATCCTGGCCGTTGCTGCTTCGTCGACCCCAATCGCTGCTGCCTTGTCGCTGCCGTCAACCTCCACGTCGCTGTCGCCTCGGACAACCACCTCCTCCAAGCCGCCGCCCTACTGCCTCACACAACCACCTCATCAATTCATCATCTTCTTCTTCACAACTCATCTGTTAATCGCATAATCACCATTATTATCGTCAATTCGTTACATATTCCCATACCTTATAAGTAAAATGCAGGTGAGTTTGATATATATCCGTTTAAATTTCAATTTTCTATGAACAATATGTCACAATTTTTACAAATTCATGTTTTGTGGTTGAATTTGTTTCAGACAAGAGCAGTACACGTAGGACATCTTTCAGAGCTAGCTACCGAACGAGAAATTCACGAGTTTTTCTCGTTTTCTGGTGATATCGAGCACGTTGAGATCTGTCGGGTCGTAACGTTTATGTTAATATTATATTGATTTAAATTTATATTGTTATTGTTAATAATAAATTATTAATTATTTTATTATTAGTATTATACAGATTGGACTGATTTTGATTTTTTTGAAGTAAACTTCATATTACTGCTTTTGAATGTTATTGAGGGTTTGTAGTGATTCAGAACGTAAGAAGACTACATTTATATTTCAGTTTGTTTCAGCAGTTTGCAAAAGTTAAAAAACAAACAGTCTTCTTCTTGTAGAATGCAGAGATTTGGTCCACATTTTCTACTACAAATGTCTGCAGATATGATCCACAGACTGCAGACGTTTTACTTCTGAAAAAACAAACAGTGCCTTAATTCCTATGCTTGCACCGCCTAGAAAGGGTCCCTAATCAAAGTCCATCTCCAAAAAATGTCATTTCCATCAGCAGTATATTTGTCCCAGACCGGGGTATTGCTTATATTTTGCCAATATATAAAATTTATAGATGGTTGAAAATTTGATATTTAGTGGGCAAGGATCAGAGAAAAATGAAAACTTATACGAGTTGTGAGAGGTTAGAGAACTCGGCCTTATGAAAGGGTTTTTCAAAATTTTTTTTACCAAAAATTCTAAAAAAACTAGTTTTTTTTTTCATTTAACGCAGCCGTAAATGTTGTAAAAGGTGATGTCATGCATATGTCATCAGCTTTTTACAGCTGCTGTAAGGGGCCGAAAACACCACTTCTAAGGAAAAAAAAGTTATTTTTCTTACGGCATCCATTCTAAACATTTTAATATAGTGGTGTGAAAAAAAATGTGGGCGAAACTCGTACGGAAAGACCGCGTCCTCTAAGTTCTCACAACTCGGAGTGGTTTTCACTTGATCTTGATCCTATTGGACAATTCATAATCCACGCATCAAGCCAGAATAGTATATCTCTACCACATCTTATCTTAGCTTTAACCAAAGACTAGAAACATTTTTTTTTCATGTGTGAAGGGAGAAGAGTGTGTGGATAGCCAACAAAGAGTGTGCTTTTTACGTTAAGGTCCGTTACTGAGTATTTTTTATCAACATTAGAATTTAATATGTGCTTCACAATTGGTGTTACAATAGTCATTCGGTTTAGTGAAATTGAACATAAGTTTTTTCATGTGTTTTTTTATCAACAATAAAATATATAGTTATATTTATTTATATTATACCACTGAGACGATTCATGTGTTATAATATTAATTAACTTGTATCATTTTGATCGATTAATAATATAAAACCATGTTCGAAAAGGTGAAAAAGTTGATAACCACCTGAATTTCACGTGACCTTTTACTATAAAGTTTCAGTCAAGTCCATGTCAATATTACAATGTACAGCTCTATTTATAACTATATTCTAATAAATTAAATTAAGTTTGAAAAGTTATGTTATGAGTTATGACAAACAACAGCTTTAAAGCAAACTAACTTTACGTATATGTCCCCATCTATATTTTTTCTATTCTTAAAAAATGTACGTTCATTATAATATAATACGAAGAATTCATCTAAGTGAATAAATTGACAAAGAATTTAAAAAGATGTTGGATCACATTTGGGTAATATATTAACTCAGGTGACGTATATCTAGTATTTGGATAAAATGGTCTTTGAAGCCAAGTACATGTCTATGATGCGAAATTACAACCACATGATTTTTAAACCATCAAACCATTGGAAACTTTTATGTTTTTAAGGAAATGATAATTCTAGATGGGATTCGAGCTAAAAGTGCCCGCAAGCTTTCATTTGATTATAAAAAAGTTTTTCGGTTTGAAAAAGGACTAAAATTTGGCTAAAACGCCCCATAATGTTTTGGGCAAACTACCTCCAAGGTAGATTTAAAAATGAGTTCTTTGATATAATTGATCATTTCGGTATTAAGGAGAATAGAAGGCATGAACTCAAATGCATAATGTCTCCTAATGGGTCGGTTGGGTAATTAACTTCGAACCAAAAAAATGATTTAAAAGCTAAAGGATCTGGTTTCGGATTAAGGGTTTGAACCTATAATTATGGGGAAGTCCTAAAAGTGGTAATCTTGAAGATGGGTCAAGTTCAGTGCAAAAATTGTGAAATTTTGGTGAAATTCCGTGTACAGGTAAAAACGCTCAGTTCTACAAAGTTTCTATAAAAGTGTTCCCCAGGCGCCACGCGGGGAGACACCTATATCCGGCGTGACGCACGGGAGCGGGCCTGGTAAAAAAAGTCAAATGTTGCTCCCCTGCACCATGCGAGGGAATTGAATGGTCCGTCCGCGATGCGCGATGGCACCCAATTTCAGCATATTGTTTTCTTCGTTAAATTTGAATGCATCTGACCGTTTAACTTAAACACTAACTGTTCTTGGTGTTTTTGTTAGACTTTCACAAGAGCTGAAACCGGACGACCGACCAACAACACGAAGAATCGAACACTACTAAACCATTATCTCTTTGGAGACGATTCACGGGAAAGTGGAAGCATGATCATGCTCGGCAAAGATTTAGAAATTAAACTCTCTTATTTATAAACTGTAAATTAAGTGTTATAACCCACTATGTCAGTTGGTCTGGGTTGTCAATACCCAGACGTGTATGTTTCAAAAATAATCTAGGACCTATTTATCCGAATATTTAAAAGTATTATTAAAATTGGGTTCTAGTGTTACAGAGCGCGCATGCTGAATTAAAAAGACATCTTAATTGACCTAAAAGCTGTGCGGAAAGTTTGGTGAAATATGTCGACACTATTTTATTAAAACAACATAGACAAATGAAGAAAAGTTTGGAAGAAAGTAACAATAAATGAATGAACCACCACCTAGAGATAACTTTGTTTCGCAATCTAATCGGTAATGTTTCTATCGATGCTCTTAATCTAATAGTATACGAGCAACAACGGAAGCTATCCGTGTTGCGGACATTTCGTTCAACCTGTGGCTGTCAGCTGTCATGAGTTGTGGGTTGCCATGTGCCTGTCATTTAGAGACCTATGAAAATACAGGTACGTATAGCTTATTTTATGATTTATTATACTATTTTAAGTCGCATTAATCTGGTCGGTTTCGATTGACGTATTCTGGAGAAACTTTACATGAATTGACGTGTTTCGAGTGTGTTATAATTTTTGTCATATTTTAAGCACTTTTTACTCGTGAATCAAGCTCTAAATTTATAAAACACGATACAATACTACCTCTCTACACACATTAGGGCAAGTGCACCCATCGTAGACGTAGTATAGTGATGATAAGATACAGAGATCGTCCAAGGACACAAGAGCTTTTAATACTGGCTTATCGTTAACGTCTAATCTAATCAAACTTTGATAAAAGTTTTGAAAGTTTTAAAAGATAAAAATAGAAATAATATAAATAAAAAGAAAAACAAATAGACAAGAAGGAATCACTTGGTTCCAACTCCTCTTTTATGTATCCTTTGATGATTTCCGCACTTTGGGCTTTTTAAGAGATTATCTTAGTTATAGTGGCAGTCCCCTCTTGTGAAAGAGACGCTACCCTCAACCATATTGGTTTGACTCAGCAGGGGTATAGTCCCGCAAGGTCGGATTATTGAAAGATAATTAAATAAGTTATTAATGTGAAAAATGGTAGGCCCCTCTTGTGAAGGCGACGTTACTCTCAGCCATATTGGTCTGAGTCAGCAGGGATACTGTAACAACTCTCCATAACACCCTAAAATGAGCCGGACACGCACAACGAAACCCGACGCGAAAAACAAAGAAATCTGATATGGGAATCCCAGGCGACACGCGCCAGGATCCCTGGCATCTCCCACGACGCGCGGGAGACGTCCAGGTGACGTGTCACCATTTCGCGCCATGTGGCAACCCTACACTTGTGACCAGGCTGACCTAGCCTAGCTAGGTGTCTCTGGCGCCACGCGAGAGGGGACCCGGAATCCCGCGCGACGCGCGGGGGAGGTTAAATTCGGGTATAAATAGAGCAGTCTGGGACGAAGTCCAGTGCTCTCATTCGATCAAAATTCTCTTATTGTACTCTCTCGTATACCCACTTTTTGATAAACACCCCCTAAACCCCTAAACTTGCGAAGCGTTCCCCTCTGTAAGTAACTTAACCCCCGATCACTAATTCACTATCCTACCCGATTTAGGACCAACGCATGTCAAGGCTCTGTCCGACTACGTTCGTTGGAATCCTATCTCGTGTTGTATGGACACCCTACCCGATCGATCTAGAATCTCCAACGCATGTCTAGGCTCTGCCTGACTACGTTCGTTAGAGTTCTGTCGCGTGTTGTATGGTTGAAGTGACTTGGGTTAATTTACTAACGCATGTGCATTGTATGTTTTACTAGAAATTCCAGGAAGTAATCAAGAACTATCACCAGGAACTCCGTAGGAATACCTAAGGTTTCAAGGCGAGTACATTCTCTTTTTGTAAACCTTTTTGTGAGTCAAAAATGTGTTACCAAAACCTCAAATGTTTTAATTATGTTTAACAGTAATTGAGTATATGTATTCTACAATTACTGCTGGTATGTTGGGGTCTTGTATACATTACTAGTCCACAGTCACGGGAATGTGACAGAAACCGTTACTATTGGGTGACAGGGCCCAAAGTAATATGACACACAAGTCAGGATTGGCAGTACTGATTGAGTAATTGTGTAGATATAAACATTGTAAATGCGGATGCTCTAAATATTGTAAAGTGTAAACACTTGTTTTGATTAAACTAGGATGCATTCGCTAGTATTTTTTACTGATAAAATGTTTTTAAAACGCGTTTCAGATAACTTCATGTGAAGCTATTAGAAGCCAGCTGGAGAGCACTGAAGGCTTAGAAAAGTGGCTATAAAAGTTACCTAAATAAAAAGGAGTTTATGTTTTTCATAAATTAGGGTTTACCCCTATGAATGTACTGTAATGGAAACATGGGTTTTATCCCAATTGTTTAATATAAAAATGTGGTGTTTGAAACTCTGATAATATTTTCTAACTACGATCCTGATATTTTAATTCTGCTGCCAAATTAATAAACATCAGTACCACCAGCTCTGTGTCTCGCGGCTCCTGCTTCTGGGGTAGGGGTTGGGGGCTGCGACATAAGGTGGTATCAGAGCTATGCCACTGGTTTAAGCCATCTAGGTGTTCTTTTAAAATACCTAAATTCTAACCAATTGTGTTAGGAAATACATGTGACTTCTATATTGCTCTGTGTAAATATATATTATTCTTCTGTGTTATTTTAATAAACTTCTTTAGTTTTCAGTATGAGTGATCAGGGTACTTCTGACGCTTATCGTCACCTACCTCATCCTCTCATGGATGAAGGAACATCCCAGCCAATCACCGACTACACTGCCGATTCCGAAGATATCTTTGTTTTCAAAGCCAAATCCGCAGAACCTTTTCCCCCTAAAAAGAGAGGCTGGTTTAGTAGAGCCAAAGAAGAGAAGAAGAAAAGAATGAGACAAGCCCAACAGCAAGTCATAGCAGTCAGAACTGAGAGAAATACCCGAAACCCAGAAATTAGACCCTTATGGAAGAAGAGTTGGATAGACAATTTGCTAATTTTCACTTGTTTGGAAATGTAGGAGGATAACCTAATTTCAACCAAGTAGCAAATCCAGAACCACCGTCACTTCCCTTGTTTCCTAACCAACCCATGAACCTAGAACAGAACCAGGGAAACCAATTTCCAATCCCAGCCTTTGACCCCAATGAGATACATAGATTCCCAGCACCAAACCCTTTAGATCAGTGGTAGGCTAACAACTGGGAAATTCAGAACCTACTAGAAAACCCAATTCCCTATGAAGAACCAATTCTACCTTACCCTGAACCAGTGCCAGCCCCAATACTACCCAGGAACATGTGGAAGAACTCCGCCAGCTTGGAGATGAACTGGTGGAGGAAGGAAATCGAATTCGCCAAATCGAAGAGAAGCTCGTCTGGAAATATGACGAGCGGGAGATGCAGTTCTAAGAAAACAAACGCCTAATAAATATATATATGTGTGTGTGTATTTTGTTACTTAAAAAAACCACAAAAACAATAACTAAAATAGGTAATAATATATATCACCTATATATATATATCGATGCATAGTTACTAATGTTTGAATTCCAGTTATGTTTGTAACAGATGCATATATATATATATATATATATATATATATATATATGAAAAGAGTAAAAGTCGCAATGCTCGACGATTTTGGTTCACTGTGTTGTGTGATTATTTAATTTACTATGTGATATTAATACCTGATAAATGTTTACAACTTCAGATGTCAAACGAAGTACATCAGGAAATCCAGAATAGCAATAATAACGAGATCCAAGTAGATAAAAGTGCTATCGAACACATAGTGGCCCAAGGAATCATAGATGCTATGCCTTATATTATCGATACTATTAAAAAGGCAGAAAATAATGATTCCAGAAACGGGAATAAACGTGTACCCCCTGAAGCAAATCACAACGTGAATGGAAATCACGAACTGTTAATCCAAGCTCCAATTCCAAAAAGAAGAAGAACCATCTCATATGGTTGTTCTTATAAAGAATTCTTATCATGCAAACCGATAGAATTATCAGGTAATGAAGGAGCTATTTCAGCCTTGCGCTGGATAGAAAAGACAGAAGCAGTCCTCAAGATAAGTAAATGTGCAAATGAAGATAAAGTCATGTATGCTTCTAATCTTTTTAAAGATGCAGCTTTGGAGTGGTGGAATACCATTCTTCAGTCCAGAGGAAGTGACAAGATTTACAGTATGGAATGGAACAACTTTAAGGAAATAGTTGAAAGGAAATTCTGTCCTCCTAATGAAAAGGAACAACTTGCTAATAAATTCCTAAATCATAGAATGATCGGGGTAGCTTGCAGAGAATATACTACCACATTCTTTGAATATGCAAGGATTGTACCAACCCTAGCCTCACCAGAACTAGTATGAATCTTCCGTTACATATGGGGATTAATCAGTGAGATCAGACATGTAGTCAAAGCAGGTAGACCACAAACCATAGAAGAAGCAGTAGAGCTAGCCAACACCTTAACAGATGAATTGGTACGTACGCAAGAAGAAAACCAGAAAAGGAACCTAGCTCAAAAGATCACCCAGGAACTACGTTATGGTAATTCCAATCGTGGGAAAGGGGTGTTTTTCTTCACCCCCGTGTAAGTACTGCAAAAGGAAACATTATGGGAAATGCTTTACATACTGCAATTTCTGCAAATTTCCAGGGCATAAGGAAGAAGATTGCAGAAAGAAAGTTAGCAATAGGTTGTGCTACAATTGCGGAGAAGCCGGTCATATTAAAACCAACTGTCCAAAACTAGCTCTAGCGGCAAACAACAAAGCGATGACGACGGAAGGACCCAAGAGAAATGCCAGAGCATTCGTGCTGACCACGGAGGAAGCCAAGATGATTCCGGATGTGATTGCCGGTACGTTTTTAGTTAATGATGTTTATGCAAAAGTATTATTTGACTCTGGTGCAAACCAAAGATTCATCAATACTTCCTTTTGCAATTTTCTTAATCAACCATTAACCAAACTTCACCAAAACTGTCTGGTGGAGACAGCAAATGGGTCTTCTAGCCAAATAAGCGAAATCCTGCAAGGAGCAAAGATAGGAATTTTAAATCATAATTTTTATGCTAACCTTTTCCAATGGATCTAGCCGGATTTGATGTCGTGTTAGGAATGGATTGGTTGGTAGCCAATCAGGCACGAATAATATATGATCAAAAGTCTGTAGAAGTAAATGCGCCATCTGGTGAAAGGATCACAATTAAAGGAGATAAGTCGACAAGATCAACAAAGTTAATCTCGGTAATGAAAGTTGTAAGCTATGCACGGAAATGAGGAATATTGTATATGATTTCCGTAATCATTAACACTAAAGGAGAAAATTAAAAGATATTCCTATAATATCTAATTTCTCAGATGTCTTCCCAGAAGAGTTGCCTGGATTACTGCCAGATCGAGAGGTTGAATTTAGAATTCACTTAATACCAGGAACGGCACCGATTGCCAAAGCACCCTATCACCTAGTACCAACGGAGATGCAGGAATTGAAGAAACAACTGGATGAATTACTAGAGAAAGGTTTCATACAACCCAGCTTATCGCCATAGGGAGCACCGGTGTTGTTTGTCAAGAAGAAAGACGGATCAATGCGTATGTGCATTGATTACCGGGAATTGAACAAAGTGACAATAAAAATCGGTACCCGTTACTAAGAATTGACGATTTGTTCGATTAACTCCAAGGAGCCCGATTCTTTTCTAAGATCGACTTACGCTCAAGATATCATCAATTGAAAGTACAGGAAGAGGACATTCCTAAAACTGCTTTCAGAATGAGGTACGGTCATTATGAATTTACAGTCATGCCATTCGGTTTAACCAATGCCCCAACTGCATTTATGGACATGATGAACAGGATATGTAAACCATACCTGGATAAATTCATAATTGTCTTTATAAATGATATTGTAATTTACTCTAAGAGTAAGGAAGATCATGCAGAGCATTTGCATATACTCCTGTCATTGCTAAGAAAGGAAAAACTTTATGCAAAATTCTCAAAATGTGAATTCTGGTTACAAGAAGTACAATTTCTTGGACATCTGGTAAACCACGAAGGAATTCATGTGGATCCCACAAAGATCGAAGCAATTATCAAATGGAAGGTCCCAAAATCACCAACGGAAATAAGAAGTTTTCTTGGATTGGCAGGATATTATAGGCATTTTATTCAATTTCTAGAATAGCCATCCCGTTAACCAAGCTAACTTGCAAATCGGTTAAATTTGAATGGGGACCAAAGCAAGAAGAAACATTCAGATTTTGAAGCAAAAGTTAACCAACGCACCAATACTCGCTTTGCCAGAGGGAACTGAAGACTTTGTAGTTTATTGTGACGCGTCTAAGTTAGGATATGGATGTGTGCTAATGCAACGTCAAAAAGTAATTTCTTATGTCTCTAGACAACTTAAGAAGCATGAAGAAAATTATACTACACATGATCTAGAGTTAGGAGCGATAACTTTTGCCCTTAAGATTTGGAGACACTATCTTTACGGTAGTAAGTTTGTGATATTCACAGATCATAAGAGTTTAAGATATGTCTTTGGACAAAAGGAATTAAACATGAGACAGAGGCGATGGATGGAAATCCTTAGTGATTATGATTGTGATATCCAGTATCATGCAGGAAAAGCTAATGTAGTAGCTGATGCTTTAAGTCAAAAGTATCATGAGAAGCCAAAAAGAATACGCTCACTTTGACTAAACCTGCAGATAGATTTACATGAGCAAATTAAACAGACACATGAGACAGCAATCAAGGACAATGCTGAAGGATTAAAAGGAATGCTTAAGGAATTAGAGAAAGGAACAGATGGAATTTGGAGATTCCATAAGGAAAGGATTTGGATTCCTATCCAAGGAGACCTACAAAACCAAATTTTGGTGGAAGCCCAAAAGACTAAGTATACAATGCATCCTGGAAGTGATAAGATGTATAAAGACTTAAGAAAGAATTTCTGGTGGTTAAGAATGAAGAAGGATGTAGCAAGCTACGTTGCTAAATGTCTAACATGTTCACAGGTTAAACCCGAACATCAGAAACCCTCAGGGCTGTTGCAACAATTGGAAATGCCGATTTGGAAATGGGAGTTGATCACAATGGATTTTGTTACCAAACTACACAGGACACGAAAAGGTAATGATAAAATCTGGGTGATTGTAGATAGATTAACCAAATCTGCTCATTTCCTACCAATGAAGGAAACTTTCAGTATGGAACAACTAGCTAAGTTATATGTATATGAAATAGTTTCATTAAATGGAATCCCTTTGTCCATTGTGTCTGACAGGGACAACCGTTTTACTTCTCATTTTTGGACAAGTTTCCAAAAAGCAATGGGAACTAGACTAAATCTTGCATATCATCCCCAAACAGATGGTCAAAGTGAAAGGATAATCCAAACAATGGAAGATATGCTTAGAGCCTGTGTAATTGACTTTGAGGGAAATTGGGATGACCATTTACCTACAACTGATAGAGTTTTCCTACAACAACAGTTATCATACCAGCATCAATGCTGCACCATTTGAAGCACTTTATGGACGAAAATGCCGAACACCAGTATGCTGGGCAGAAATTGGAGAAAAGCAATTATAAGGTCCTGAAATCGTGCAAGAAACAACTGACAATATCATTCAAGTTAAGGAAAGACTGAAAGCGGCCCGAGATCGTCAAAAGAGTTATGCAGATAACAGACACAAACCTTTGGAATTTCAAGTTGTATATAAAGTGCTATTAAAAGTCTCACCATGGAAAGGAGTTGTAAGATTCGGTAAGAAAGGAAAACTAAGCCCAAGGTATGTTGGACCTTTTAAGATTATCAAACGAATAGGGCCAGTAGCTTATCAGCTACAATTGCCAGAGGAAATGGTAGGGATACATGATGTATTCCATGTATGTAATCTTAAGAAATGTTTAGCAAATGAATCACTAGTAATACCTCTTCAAGGTGTAGAGGTAAACGAGAAGCTTAAGTTTGTAGAGAAACCCATTCAGATTGAAGATATAAAGATCAAGAATCTCAAATGCAAGAGATTGGTTCTGGTCAAAATAAAATGGGATTCAAAGAGAGGACCAGAATACACATGGGAACTAGAGTCAGAAATGCAAAGGAAATATCCACACCTATTCCAATGAATCTCGAGGAAGAGATTTAAAACAAGGTAGGGAGGATGTAACAACTCTCCATAACACCCTAAAATGAGTCGTAAACGCAAAACCGGACACGCATAACAAAACCCGACGCGAAAAACAAAGAAATCTGATCTGGGCATCCCAGGCGACACGCGCCAGGATCCCTGGCATCTCCCGCGACGCGCGGGAGACGTTCAGGTGACGTGTCACCATTTCGCACCATGTGGCAACCCTACACTTGTGACCAGGCTGACCTAGCCTAGCTAGGTGTCTCTGGCGCCACGCGAGAGGGGACCCGGAATCCCGCACGACGCGCGGGGGATGTCAAATTCGGGTATAAATAGAGCAGTCTGGGACGAAGTCCAATGCTCACATTCGATCAAAATTCTCTGATCGTACTCTCTCGTATCCTACTTTTATGATAAACACCCCCTAAACCCCTAAACTTGCGAAGCGCTGCCCTCTGTAAGTAACTTAACCCCCGATCACTAATTCACTATCCTACCCGATTTAGGACCAACGCATGTCAAGGCTCTGCCCAACTACGTTCGTTGGAATCCTATCTCGTGTTGTATGGACACCCTACCCGATCGATCTAGAATCACCAACGCATGTCTAGGCTCTGCCTGACTACGTTCGTTGGAGTTCCGTCGCGTGTTGTACGGTTAAAGTGAGTTGGGTTAATTTATTAACGCATGTGCATTGTATGTTTTGATAGAAATTCCAGGAGGTAATCAAGAACTGTCACCAGGAACTCTGTAGGAATACCTAAGGTTTCAAGGAGAGTACATTCTCTTTTTGTAAACCTTTTTGTGAGTCAAATATGTGTTACCAAAACCTCAAATGTTTTAATTATGCTTAACAGTAATTGAGTATATGTATTTTACAATTACTGCCGGTATGTTGGGGTGTTGTATACATTACTAGTCCATAGTCATGGGAATGTGACGGGAACCGTTACTATTGGGTGACAGGGCCCAAAGTAATATGACCCACAAGTCAGGATTAACAGTACTGATTGAGTAATTGTGTAGATATAAACATTGTAAATGCGGATGCTCTCAATACTGTAAAGTGTAAACACTTGTTTTGATTAAATTGGGATGCATTCACCAGTATTTCTTGCTGATAAAATGTTTTTAAAACGCGTTTCAGGTAACTTCATGTGAAGCTATTAGAAGCCAGCTGGAGAGCACTGAAGGCTTAGAAAAGTGGCTATAAAAGTTACCTAAATAAAAAAGGAGTTTATGTTTTTCATAAATTAGGGTTTACCCCTATGAATGTACTGTAATGGAAACATGGGTTTTATCCCAATTGTTTAATATAAAAAGTGTGGTGTTTGAAACTCTGATAATATTTTCTAACTACGATCCTGATATTTTAATTCCGTTGCCAAATTAATAAACATCGGTATCACCAGCTCTGTGTCTCACGGCTCCCGCTCCCGGGGTAGGGGTTAGGGGCTGCGACAGATACAGTCCCGCAAGGCCGGATAAAGTTTTAATTGTAGTTTATTTATAAGGGGTTCAAGCCGTTCTTACTTCCCCGATTTGATGTTATATGCCTTAAAGGAAGTCATAATAAGTTTGAACCAAGTCCTCATAGGAACTATACACTGAACAAGCCAAGAACTTTACCCAAACACCCTTCTAACTCCCTTTTAGGCAGTTAACATGCTTTATATAGACCGTAAAGACACGAATGAGTGAATCAACGTATCATGAAGAAATGTTTAAACAAAGTTCACTTTCAATATAAAAAACTAGTTATTAAAGTCATTAATACATACCCAAATAAAAAGTTGCCAAAGATTAGAAATAAAAAATAATACATAAAAGATTTGTCTTCACCAAGTGATGTGAGAGATTTAGCCAAGGATGGCCTTTGTATGACAAGAACTCTTACAATTGATCTTGGATCCCAAGACTACTACACACTCTAAAAGATGAAATATGAATGATGGTGGTGGGTGTTGGTGTTGTAGTGGTGGTGGACTGATAGCAAGTGTGAGAGAAGTGGTTTGTCAAGGGATGTCTTTCTCTTGAACCAAGCACCTCTAATTATAGCTGAAAAAAGAGGGCAGGCACGGCCCCGTGGTCTTCTCTTTCTCTCCCTTCATTAACTGTAGATGTCAGGTTTTGTACCAACATGCCCCGTGGTGTCATAGCACGTCCCCGCGGCAGTGTACTTGTTGTACTATCACAGATTCTGCGAATCCTAGAGTTGAACACGACCCATGTTGGGGTTCGCACTGTAACATCCGTCAAAAACGGATTTACCAAACCCGCTCCGTTTATCAACCGAACAGTCAGTCAAAATTTTCGTTGCGAATTAAATGCCCAAAATAATTTTAAACGATACATAATCAATTATTATACGGGAATATATAATTAGTTTTTGAAAAACTGTAAAAAATCGCAAAATAAAAATGTTTTGGTTCTGCCGGGTTTCGAACCCGGGTCAGTACCGGTCAACAAACAGACTTAACACATAACACTTGAACCACTGCGCCACTGATGTTATTTGTTAAATATTAGAATCATTTAATTGATATCTTGACGTTCCGAATTCAAAACCGGCGCCCAAAAGTTCAGTCGTCGGAAATCCCGGTAATCTCGCGAGTTTTAACGACAACTTCCGTTATAACGTAAACATTTACTAAGACATCGGTTATAACCGACGTCTGAGTCCGCGACCAAAGTTATAACCGCCGGAGTTTTCATAACCGACGAATCCAGTCGGAAATCGGGCCAAATACATCTCGGTTTCTCCCTATAAATTCACCCACAACCCACCGCAAACTTTTTCGCTCAAAACCACACCTTTACCGGACGTAATTCCACTCGCCGGAATATATCTCTGCTCATCGCCGGAAAACCGGTTCTCCATTTCTGAGCCTTACTAAACCATTTGAACATATACCGAAGTCACCCACATATTTTGTAAGCTTTCTGAAGTTTCTCTGCTGCAAGACACTCGTCGCCGGAAGGTATTGCTGTCGCCGGAGTTCTGCCGGAAAACAGAGGAAGATAGTCGGTATACCTCACGCCTAATTTCCTTTCTTTTTATTTATATCTCACCTTTGATTGAACATAAAACGCTAAAGAACCTGATTTAACACATCGAACCAGTCGGATTTTCCGACTCTGGTTAAAATCCGACGAAGAAGATGAAGTGCGGTAAACGTATAAGTATAATTAAAATCAAGATATTACTCGGGTTAGACACACAGTCCAGCGGTGGACTGTGTGCACATTAAACACAGAAAGGTCTCGAGTTCGAATCCTGTTCCACACACGCTGCCTTAATAAAAATGATTTTTTTGATTAACCAAACCGGAGTCATACTGATATATGTTAAGTATATTAATAACCGGAAAGATAACCAAGTTAGACACACAGTCCAGCGGTGGACTATGTGTATGTTTAATCAAAGCACACGAGTTCGAGTCCGGTCTTCTGCATCGACCCGGACAATTATTCTACCTTTTTAAATAAGTCAGAAATGAAAACAAATAGTTTGTATTTAAGTATAATAAAAATTGGATTATATAACATGTTAAACACACAGTCCAGCGGTGGACTGTGTGTTAGTTTAAGCCACAGGTCCCGGGTTCGAGACCTGTGGAGCGCACCGTGTGATTCAATTAAAGTGTTTTTAAAATAAAAGGATTTTCTGTTTAACTTAATTAATGTATAAATATAATTAAAATCAGATATATAACGGGTTAGACACGTAGCTCAGTTGGTAGAGCTGCGTGCACGCGTACGGGAGGTCTCGGGTTCGAGCCTCACCCAGCGCACTTATATACACGATTCGAACCGGTCAACGGTCAAGTCAACGGTCAACGGTCAAGTCAACGGTAAGAAAAAGTCAAATTTTTTTATTATTTTTATTTAATTATTTTAATTAAAAATCAATTAAAAATACTTAAAAATAACATTTTTAAGGTTAGAAAATAGCCTTAAACTCACAAAAATACACCCAACAATCCTACTAAAATAGATTAATAAAATCCGTTTACTTACCAAACCATAATGCGATTTATCTAGGTTAATCTCACTCGTGGTTAAAACCACTTCGCGTGCATTCAACATCATCAACCGAACGCACCCACTGTGAGTAAATCTTACAACTCCCCCTTTTAATACCACATCATGATCTAAACTTAGATTGTTTATATTGTTGTGATTACTTATTTCCTTTTGTCAAATTATATGAAACTCATTCATTAAGCCCATCAGTTCCTCGTGGGAGACGAGTTGAACAACGCGTGCCTCAAATCAAATTCATTATTGTTCATGTGTGTATCATTGAGTTTATATTGTTTGTAGTTGTGTCATTCATATTATCATGTTTATGCAATTCATTCATTAGGCCCCTCAGTTCCTCGTGAGAGACGAGTTGAGCATCGCGTGCCTCAAAATGTTCCATTATTGTTCATGTGTGTTTTATTTAATATCTTATGACTGTTGAATAAGTTTACATCTATTTTTACTCATGTTTGGTTGTGCACATATTTCATAATCAATTCAAATAAACTTGTTCAAATGTTTTCCATAGGATTCACTCGCCAACATTATGTTGATCCAAAAACCCTTTACACATGATACAGGTGAACAGGTTGAAGCAAGGAAAAACATAGGAAATGCCTTAGAAGAGAATAAAGAAGCTTAGATTGATAGTTAGAACATATTGTAATTCTTATTGTAAATTTCCATTTAATTGTATTAATGAATATGAAACGCATAATAAATGTCATGAGCTTTGATGATAACCCAATCATGCCCCGATCACCTTTTCCGCTGCGGGTCGGGGTGTGACACGCACAGCCCCGTGTTGGTTTGTCTTTTGCTATTGTCTTTTTATGTAGGAAATCTTGACTAGGCACGACCCCATGCCTGGTGGGCACGGCCCGTGCCTAAGCTTTTGTTCTTCGTTTATTTTGTTGTTTTGGATGTGGATGGGGGTTCGGCAGGTCGTGTCATCCTTCTTCTTTGTATTTGTGTTGGTTTCTGCTGTTAATTTGTTCCTTTTATTCGTTTAAGCTCTTTTGATCCTGTAATTTAAAAGTAAACAAAGAAACATGCTTTTTCCAACATTAGTACCAAAAAATGGTCGATTTTATGCCTTTTTTGATGTAATTTATATGTTGCATTTTGTGCACTAATACATCAACAATTCATAATGAATACATTGATCTGGAAACGAATTAGATAATCTAAAACAACAAACGTTGTCACAACCTCCGCAAGTGAAAAAATCATGATGTCGAAGATCAAGGCGGTGTTCAACCCAATGAAAAGCAACAAAAAATCGCTTGTCGTACAAGAAAACACTCGCGGGCATTCAACATTGAAAGTTGCAATACTCTCTAATACCAAGTACTGTTGTAAATTCACAAAAGTTAGTAATGCGACGCAGTCATTTAACGACTTCTAGAAAAAGAGCCACATGAGGACCATGAGTTTCCTTTACTCCATGGGGATGAATCGGTTAAAGATACTATGCATTGGAAAGATCGAATTCCAAAAGTGTTTCACCCATTCCTTTCATGAATAAAATATGAGAAGCTAGATGGTCATTGTGGGTTTCGGGTGGCAGTTGAGGGTTTACGGATGAGTCAACACCAGTTTAGTTTTCTTCGGAATGAACTGATAGAGGAGTTGAACGCTAACAAAGAAATATGGCAGAACATTTTTTACGTGGATTTATCGGGAGACTATGATGTGCAAGTTCAGTGAATACAATTTGAAGGGGTTAGATTTGCACCCCATGATCATTGGATAGAGATGCCTTAGGCCGGAATCCTGCTTGCTAATAGGTTCACCTACTAAGATTGGAAGGTTGTTAGACTTTCTTCCCCTTATATCATCCTAACCTAGGACGTGTCCTTCATTAAGGGGTATTACTAGTATTATTGACGAAGGTCATTTCATCAATGTCAAGCTAGAAGGGAATATCCAAAGCCTTTACCAAACTATCTTTAGAATCGACACTGAGGCGCCAAAGCAGCACTATGGTATCATGGTTACGCGCAACGCATAGAGTGGTGTAGGTCGTTAATGAATCCAAGCCCAGACGACGCTATGTATTACCTAGGTTAATTTGTAATTTTAAATGTATTTGGTTTTTATAATGAGACAGTATGATACATAATCATACAATACCTCACATAAGCGACAATATACGCTATAATACGATACGTAACCGAACGACATCGATACGACACATATGGACAATATACGCCATAATACGACACATCTAGACAATATACGTCATAATACAACATGTAATGATAAAATATGTCAAGTAATGATATGGAACGAATTGTTTAGATACAACACGACACGTAAGGATACAATTGGATTTCATACTAATTGACACATGATCATAGAATACGATACCACAAATAACCCAACGTCACCAATATGACACGTAATGAAAAAATACGTCAAAATACGACACGCATATGCAACGAAAAGCCAAAACCTATTTTTTTTTTCAGAAATTTGATTTTACACCTATATGACTCGTATAGGTCAAAACCGTGTCGTATAAGCCATTAAACGACTCATATAGGCCTAACGAGTCATATAGGGCCTAGTATTAAGCGTAACTTAATGCGTATCAACCTGATACGAAGCCCTTTGTACGACTCATAAAGGTCTATACGAGTCGTATAAAGGCTCACATGAGTCTGATACGCATCAAACTAAAACCATACGAGTCAAAAAAAACTCACACATAAGCACACATTAATGGTGTGATTCAAAATATTTCAATGGTTCGGTTTCGAGTTTTTCCATGGTAAAGGATAGTTATTTTTTCCCAGTCATGAATTTGTAATTTGTGTTAAATTTCATCTGTGAGATTGTTTGGTTTTAGGTTGAAAGGGTTTGAGTTTTTGGGTTTTTTTGAAAACTTGTTGAATCCATACGATGCGTATGGGTCTATGCGCAGGATTCAAAAATTCATCATTTTTTATGATGAATTTGGTCGTATACGCATTGATTAGGTATATATATGATGCGACCCTTTTTTCTAATTTTTATAAATGAAAATGTTTCATTTATTATAATAAACTAATAAAATGACCTACGCTGCGGGGTTTCTATTTTGTTTCGGTGTAGCAGCCAAAAGAAATATGCTTAAAAGAATACCTACACATGTTTACATACACAAAAAACCATAAAAAATTAATTGGACAACTGTATGGGCTGATTTTAAATTAATTGTAAATGGAAACTTAAACATTATTTTTAATATAACTTTAATGAAAATTTATGTCTAAACGTAAATCAACTTAAATTTATACCGACACATGCATAAAAATAAGTATGTAAGAAAATATTGTTTTTTAAGTTAAAGAATGATACGGCGCATTGCGATGGTGTCGAAACGTAAAGTGACTCAAATTTATACCATTTAATGAACCCGTATTATATTTGACCAAAGTCATTTTCAAACAAAATTTATGTTGAAAACGTCCATAAAATAAGCAAAAAAATGAATTATATTTGAACTGGTTCATTTACAAAAAAAATAATATAAAATTTACTTCAAAGACCAACTGAAAACATACATAATAATAAGCATAAGAAAATCTTATATTTGACCCAACTCATTTTCGGTAAAAATTTATGTTGAAGCGAAATCAACATATCATATCAACATTTTCGGAAAACATATACCGACACGTACATAAATATAAACACGTAAAACTCGATTATAAAGTTTTTAAAAATTTAAGAGGTTGTAAGTGTCAATTCTGAAAGATAAGGATAAAAGTATATAAAACACAAAAAAAAAGACAAAAGAGACAAAAAAAACCTTGAAACAGTGTTCACAGATATTCCTAATTATATTATAGTTAATTTGTAAATATATATATTAATTCCTATATATTTTTTAAAATATATATAAATTAAATATCATATATTTTGTTAAAATATAAAACTTAATTGTTATATATTATATATATATATATATGTATATATATATATATATATATATATGTATCAATGTTATATGTTTATTCAAATAAATAACAAATGTTATATGTTTATCAAAAATAAGTAACAAATGTTATATATTTGATACAGGTCGATATGGATGATTTGCAGGCAGTTCGGGGCGGTAATTGGGGTCGAGGTCAGGGGCGTGGTAGGGGTCGTGGACGTGATGCCCCGGACATTGACACATTACCCGAGCATCCGTATTTGGTGTTCGAGGTGGAAAGTGAGGCGTTTCACCACTGTGAGAAGCTACGACGGATGGAGGTCGCTGCCCATCCGGGAAGTGATTTCGGCGCTGGAGGAGATTATAGGGAATGATCTCGCTAAGAGCCATTGGCAAGACCAAAGACAGGGTCGCCGGTATTACAAACCCCTTGTATCGATATCTACATAGACTTATCAGTACGTCTATTGCACAACGCGAGATGAGTCATGAGTGGTGCAATCAGGGCGATCGTTTTTATTTATATTGTTACTATATAGAGTGTCGTGCGCACTTCACTATTGCCCGCCACCTGGGCCTCCATTCGGATGACGGCGGGAGACCCGATCCTTTCGACGAGATTATGTCAAAAGACAATCGTCGGCATGCGTATCACGTATGACTTTCCAGGGCCGACCTTCGCTTCCGCGACCGCGACGGCTGCATTTTTGTCCCCGCCAGTTGTCGGAGGTTATACCTCCTATTGTGTAGCAGGTCGTTCCTGTCGATGAGGGTAACGACGAGGATGACCCTCTGGTCGACTGAGACCTACCACCACTGCCACAGGCACAGGGGGTGCCTCAGTACCCCAAGCACGTTTATTACGACGAGTTGCCTCCGGCTCTCGCACCAGCCTTACAGCGGATATAGGGCCGGTTATAGGCTCGGATAGACTGCCACCACGCCCGTACTAAGGACCTCTTGTTATGGGTGATTCAGGGGGATATCGATACGGCGGTGTTTGCTGGTCGCCAGGCCAGTCTTATACTCGTGCCCCGCATGTATCCGGACGATTTGGAGCCGTTTGACACTCGTTAAAATTCGCATTAGTCAGGCGCTAGTCAGGATCCATAGTCGTCAAAAGCTGGTCTGGGATCCGCAGCCATTGGGCGACATTCAGGATCCGCCGATTTAGGATAGTTTGTTGTTCTTTTTTTGTATTTTCACATTTTGAAGTATTTGGATTATGTAATATATAAAAAGTTATTGTCTAGTTAAATTTCCAGTTTCAGGTTATTTATATATGTGACGTTTATTTACAATGTTTGGATTGCTACTGCAGAGAGGAGATTAGAGTTATTGGATCGGTAAGCTATGATAAACCTTGAGCTCTCAATTGCAATTATGTTCTCACATTTTTTTGTGAGTGGGAGTCTAACTTTGCAGGTGCAGGTCATGTAAGGATGTTTTGACTAATTCGAATATTGAGGATTGGATGTATAACCAGTTGGATGTTACCGGTAATCTTTTAAATATTGTACTCTATACAAGGTATACAATTAAAGTTATATATAATATGTTTGTATGAATTGTTTTAGAAGGTTGACAAATTTGAATAATGCTTCACTACAAACAAAAAGCCAATTAGTGGCACACAATTTCTAATGGCATTTAGGTTGTGTGCCACTAATTTAGGTTTTTAGTGACACTTTACCTACAATATTTGCTTTCAGTGGCATTTTTATATATTGCCATTATTTAGGTGTTTAGTGACACATTAAAATTTTCCCTCCTTTAAAGCCCTTAAAAATTTTCAGGTTCTTCTAATGCCGCTAATTATTTCACCCCTAAATTTTTATTTCCCTCCCAAATAACTCACAAACCCTAAATTCAAAATTCATTTCATCTGATTCTCTGTACGTGCACTCCAATCTAGTACTCACCTCCCTGCCTCCACCAACCTACGATTAGGCTCAGGTAACTTATAAAGTTTATTTTCTTTCAGTTCTTGTGTGAATACACTATCATATATTCTTGTTTGTGGTTTCATGTGGTGGACTTTATTTTTGTAATTGTTAGAAATCATATTTTCTTCTGCCTGCATGTATTACCGATGTTTTTACTATGCTTTAATCCTTGAGTTGTACATGTAATATATGCTTTTTGTCCGAAATGAGTAAGATGACATCATATAATATAAGGATTAGTAGTTTTACTAGTATGATGATTGGATGCTAATTGTTATAAAATCTAGTTGAATTTTTTTTCAAATGTTTGGTAGGTTCATACATCGCTGCTTCTACTCTTATTGCTTTTGGTATCTCACAAATTCATTTTCTACTTTGATATGTGTTTCTTATTTCATAACGCAAATAGATATTGCATTTTTTATTTTATTTTGCTTTCTGTTGATGAGTTGCATTTAGATTTATTATAGATTAACAATCATCACATATGTTGTTTCTTATGGTTCTTAACTTGATTGTCTGACAATGGGTGGACTCAAGGGCTAACAAAGTAGGCTCACAAGTGCTGAGTAATGGGTTCATTCACTTCACAAATAGGAAGTTTAAACTCTACCTAATCACTTTTGTGATGACTCAAACTAAAATTTAACCTGCAAGGACAGAGTGGAATTAGGGGCAAATGGCGGCTTAGATTCATGATCTAGGGAAAGCTGGTAAGAAACCAACTGGCTGATTGGGTTGGATAACTGTTGTTATTATTATCTCAAGTTATTGAAGTATGTTATCCAATATAAAAAAATCTTTTGAATTAAGATAACACTGTTATCTCATTCTAATAAAATGGTTGGAAGATATGCATTTAAATAAATGGTCGGTGACTTTTGGCTGTTTAACCAGTTTGACAATGAGCCTTTTGTTTTTATGCAATTTGTATATTTTTCCTTTTATTAAACATATACAACCTGCATTTACCTGTTTCTTATGTAACCGAGTTGAGATATGCCATATTTATATTACTTTGACCAGAATTGGTTATTGTAATTGTTGTAGTGTCAACAACAAGCTCAGTTTCTTCGGATGATGACGAGTACCGATTATCCCAAAACATAGCAATTAACTTGTTAAAGAGATCCAAATTTCATGGATAAAGACAATTCATCTATTTATGTTACTAACTTGTTTCTAATAATTAGAAATTCAATAGTGCCAGGGTAAACACATACGCTTTGGGGCAAACCTACGGAGGAGGTACTAGTCAAAATCCAAGATTTGTTATGACGTAAGGTTTGAGATTATTGTTTTTTTACCAATTATAATCATTTTTAATGATTCATTAGTTCACATTGCCACTCCATCAAATAGTGAAAAAGGAAGGTTTTTACTTAAGTACGATTGGGTGACGAAGACACATCAGCCATGGTCGGTGCAATGCTTGCTAATATCTCTATGGATTCAGATTTTTCATGGCCTCATACTTACAAGTACCTATGATCTTACACTTGATTTACTATGTTATAGAAAATGAGATGTAATTTTTATTTGCAGTCATGACGTTAAAGGGAAAGATCATAGAAATTCAAAGAGGACGTATCCTGATTATGCTGAGACAAGTTCATGACTCTAATATAAGGTGTTTCTAGGAAGGATTTTCATAGTTTCTTTTATTATTGTAAAGATGCAATATTTTTTTCTCTATTTTAGACTTGCATTTACGGATTTACAATTCTACAGGGAGGTAATAAGTCCTTTTACAGATTCCGATTATGTTCCCATGAGGTATTTTCGTTTTCTACCTTTTCTTTAGTAAAGGAGTTACAATCAATGTACATGGCTTGCAACTTGTTTGGGACTAGAGGGTGTTCTATATATAATAAGTATATTGTAAACCCAGCGGGTCAGGTCGGGGTCAGCTGGGTACCCGGTCATAATGGGTTCCGATGGTTATGAGCTTTAACCAAACGTACCGGGTCAAAACAAACCGTTCTAGAAAATGGTCTTAAGCTTTCGACCAAAATGACTAATACAGAATTCAGAAACAATAGACGGCCGGCTAAACGGGTCATAGCAACTTTGGATCGTTGTGGTCGTTTAGTCTTGGTCAGAACGGGTTCATGACCTTTGGGTAAGTGTAACGGGTTGTAGCGAATTTGGGTCTGAGTAGGCTCGGCCAGATCAAACTCAAACTGGATACCGATCAAATGGAACTGTTTCAAAAAAGTGGTTGTTTTGGTTTGGGCAGAATGACTTTGTAGTAATTGGTGGGTCAAAATGGGTTCCAACCATACTGGGTACGGGTTTAAACGGGCTGGTTTAAAAAGGGGGTGTTTGGAATTGAGCAAAATTACACCTTGTTTATCATTATCTAAGTAGTAATTATTATTATTCCCTGATAATACGTACGGAATTGAGCAAAATTACACCTTGTTTATCATTATCTAAGTAGTAATTATTATTATTCAAATATTTACTTATTACATCAAATTATAGTTAAATAAGCAATGAGCTTGTTTAGGCACGCTAGCCGTCTTGAGTTCGATAAGTGAAGAACCCTTCATTTGGCCAGCCATTGTGATTTTACTCAAACTGAAGCATCCCATAATGTACCATTTGAGCAACAAATTCACAAAATTCTACGAAGAACATTACCGTGGAACCGGAAAAACAAAGGTCAGGCATCTTTGTCTTATCCATCTTTAAAACTCTTTTGACTTTCACATGTTTTTGTATGTCTTGTCTTTGAATTAAAGATTTGATTACTTTGTCTTCTTATAGTTAGAAGACTAAAGAACTCAAGAAAACTGGACCTACTCCCTCCTAAAGGTTGGTATTAATTTGATATTTTCTTTAACATATACATTAGGTAACTTAACTTTGAAAATTTATAGGAGCAGAAGTATGCATCCAAAGCCACCAATGGCTTCTCAAAATAACAGGGGTACGCTACAAACCTATCTCGAATAGGCAGAAAACATCTAGAAGACTTCCTAGTGCAATGAAGAATCATCTTCACTTAAATCACAAGCCAAATCCACTAAAATACCACCTATTGTGAAAAGGTTTAGCTTTGACTGGTTCGGTTGATTGTTGTGATCATTCTTGATCTTATAACACATTTGGTTACATTATTCACACTTTTTTACATTTTTGTAGGGGTACAAATAAGGGTGGTGGTTGACCTTGTCTGGCTCAAGAAACCAAGCTATATAGAGGCAACAAATTGAAGTAAGAAAAACAAAATAGGTCAGCATCAATTCTTGTCTATCATTGTTATCCCACCCACATCTATTAGGAGTTTTAATACTAACTGTTGTCCTTAAATTTACATAATAGTGTATCAAAACACAAGTCTTGTCTCACAAAGCAAGACTAGGTGTTGTCTTTGGAAGCGTTGCCACCACCCCAGCTGCCAACTGTAGAAACAAAGAAAGAAGGTTTGTTTGATTAATTTTTTTTATAGATCTTTCTCTGTTTTATCATGATCTTATTATGCATTGAATTTGGTTCTAATTTTATGTTTTTTTATTATGAAAAATGTACTTTAGTGAGAAACCACGACTTCAGTTCGTTTTGATGGTGGAAATGATGAGAAAGTTTCAATATGCATGACTCCTCGACCTTCGTCTTTTCTCTAACATGTAAACTTCATAAGTGATGCACATTTGTTTGTAGACGTTCGGAATATGTTTGTGAGACGATGGAAATTTTAATTGAAATGATGATTTCTATATTTTATAGGCTTATTTTTATTTTGTATTTGATGTGAATTTGTCGGCAAAAATTATGTGTCACAAATGTCGTATGGATATTTAATTGAAAATAGTTTTTTGTGACATAAAAAAAAGTGCCACTAAAAACTTTTTTCTATCTTTGTGGCAAACAAAAAGTGCCAATAAAAACTCAGAACACCTATAAAAAAAGTGCCACTAAGAACCAAGATGTTTGTAGTGGCAGACAAAAGGTGCCACTAAAGCCTTTAGTGGCACTGCTTCTAGTGGTATTTTTTTGTGTGCCGCTCATTGTTATAGATGCCTTTAGTGGCACTTTTTGGGTTTGTTGTGGAATTTTGCCACTAGATGGAATTTTTTTTTGTAGTGCTTGGAGATATATCTTTTTAAGCATTTAATATCTTTTTAACTTGGTTTTGTTTATTCTTGATTAGATAAGGAAATGATGGAAAAGGAGGTGGAGGAGCATGTTAAGATGATTACAAAACAAGTGAATATTAGACACACTTTGATGTAAATATGATATGTATTGTTTTTGTTAGTTATTTTAAATATTTTTTATAACATATGATGTCATGGTGTCAAGTTTAGTGTAAATATGATATATATTGTTTTGGTTTTTGATGACATGTTATTTCATGGTGATTCGTTGTTTAATAAAATTTGGTATATAAAATGTAATAATCGAAAATAATAATAATAATAACTTTTTTTCTCTCTTTAAATAAAACCAGAAAATAACAACAATAATTGAAATACAATAAGTCTTGCAAGTGGGATAAACTTGCGGAGAATTATTTCAAATGAATGGTTGTGACTGGCCAACATGTTTTGCCACTTGCATGAGTAATTTTCATGCAAGTTGACCTTTAGAAATCTCTGCAAACTTTCATCAACGAGAAACTTCCATTTCCCTCTATAAATAGAAAGTTTGATCCTCTTTCAAACCACCCTCAACATCATTCAAACACTACACCATTTTCCTATCAATTCTAGCTACGAAAAACCCGGTTCCGGTAACCATAACCAAAACCGAACACCATACCGACACCACCTTTCATTCACCAATATGCCTACTAAACCACTTAACTATCCCTACTAAAGAACTCGAAGCTTTAACCACGAAAAACATACTAACCGAAACCATTTCCGGTGAAGAAATAATAATTCCGGTGATACTTACGTACCTTCCGACGACGTCTTTCGTAACCGAAACGTGTTTTTGACCAAGGTAATCATAAACTAAATCTTTATTTTTGATACTTTAAGGTTAATCTATAATGAAAATGGAATACATATTTTATTTGTGAATGTTAGTTTTCTATAAAGGATAATGAAGAAGAAGATAAACCAGTAAACTAAGTAAATAAATAAATAATGAAGCTGTTTGTTCACAAGGGCTCCTGTAGGCTGTAGCCCATTTGGTTCAGCAGCTGGTTTACAACCCAGAGGTCTCAAGTTCGAATCCTGCTGAAGACATATGTTTTTACCAGAATGCTGATATAATACATCAGAATCTGATTTTCTGATGAAACATCAGAATTTTTGTTAAATGCATCAGAATTCTTATATAAAACATCAGAAATAAATCAAGCATAATAACTAAGTGGTCCACTGGTTAAGACTCTAACTTATAACCTAGAGGTCTTGGGTTCAAGTCTTGCAAGAGTCATTCTTTTGAATACATCAGAACTATATTTAAACTCATCAGAATATTAGTTAAACCCATCAGATTTGAAAATACACATCAAAAGGTGGTGTAGTCTTTTTACTTACAACCTATAGGTCACAAGTTCAAGTCTTGTGACTTACATTTATTTTTAATCAATGTTTTATCTTATTAACCTGTATTTGATGATTATTTACTTATTATATCTTTATATACGATTATAAAACTGAAAATCATATCATGTTTTATTAATAAACAAAATCATAGATACACATATGTATTCTTTAATCTAAAGCAAAACTAATTTATGATTTCATAATCAAACTTGAGGTTTTAAACAAGACAGGAATTAAACAACCAAACACATATAAATACTTTTGTGTACGGACACAACCTTATGAAATATATGAACACGGTGTAGGTTAATACGAACACGCTTTGACAAGTATATATTTTTAAGACAACAAGTCAAGAAATAAGGTACAGATCCTTAACCCTCTCCCTTTGTTATCTGGTTTGTTTGCTATAAACCCTTATTTATAATGTATGTATGTATATATATACCTCGAAAACTCCAACGTCTTTGAGCCTCGATTCAATTGACCGTCCGTTCGTTCCTTACTCCAACTAAAATTGTTATGCAACATGAGATACGTTTATGATTATCTTGTGCTCATTATCGCATGTTCTGATATTTATAATATCTGTTAATGTTAATGTTATATTTAACTCTGATTATCTGAGATCCGCTACCCTAAGCTCTCCGGCTCCTCCCGTGACGGAGTTATCAGTTCACGGCGTCCCTAGGTACAAGTGTGGTACATAGCAACTAAGAGGCGTATGGATATATCCTAGAATTATTTCTGGAGATGGATGACGGGTAGGCCAACCCGCACCGTCTCATGTGACAGACTTTGTGGCTGCCACCTCTGTTTAGCTCATGGGTACATTCGCATGATATGATTCAGTTCAGTTATATGTTATGCTTTGTCGTGTTGTGCTTCTCGTCAGTGATATCATTTCAGTTGTTTATTTATTTACTATTTGAGTCTATTATTCCGTACTGAGCATTTGGCTCATTCTGTATATTTTATTTCACCACAGGTTCATAGGATACTTTGGGTGGGGTGAAGAGTGAAGAATAAACCATATGATGCTAGATGTTTATCACCTTTATAAAACTTATATGTATTTTGGGCCTTAAGGCTATGAACTATCTTTTGAAATGTAACCCTAACTTTAATTAATGGAATTATGACTTTTGTTCTGATCCACTGTTATAGTGACACGTCAACCCATCCGGGTTGGAGTGTTACATAAAATATGGTGTGCATGGTTTTCTAAAATGTATAGTAATTCGTTGTTTAATAAAATGTGTTATGTAAATTTTCTTAACACCGCCCCGTGTCGGCACACGGGTTCACCGCTAGTAATGTATAACAAGACACAACACAATATGATACAAATATGACACGTAATGATACAGTATAATACATACATATATATATATATAATGTTTAGAATTGATGTTGAAAACATATAGGGTACGTAACAATACGACATGATGCGATACGACACAATACGATACATAAAATACGATTCGACATGGCATGACACCATACGATACGATACGACACGAGAGACGATACGTAACAGTAAAATACAAAACAAAACATATAAAATAATATTTAAAGAAAATAACAATAAACACCCACACATGCCACCTTTTAACACCAATAAAAAATCATATGGGTCGTATACCACTCAAATAGGTCTATACCAGTCGTACATGACCAACGCTAGATAGATGCTAGTATGAGTCGCTTAATGTTAACACTATACAAGTCGTAAGGGGCGGTTGATCGTACAAATAGACAGGAAAGTGTCCAAATAGATTATCAAATTTAGCAAATAAATTCTTGAAATAATTTTTAAAAATTCAGTTCTAAATTTTTAAGAACCTATCACGTGTGATTTTCTTTCAAAGTTGCTACCTGTCACTTCTTGAACGGTCCACGTCACCAACAAAAGTGATCAAGTATTATTTTTCACTATTCATGAATAGAAAGATTGAAAGTTTGTAAAAAGATTCCGTTTTAAGGAAACAAAAGCTTCAAAGTTTGTAAAAAGATGTATATCCGTTTTAAGCAAACTAAAAAGTTGTAAAAGTAATTGATGACCATCTACAATAAGTAGGAATGATAATGGGTTGCGTTTAGATCGGGTATTGGTAATCCCAATCCTGTACCCGGTTGTAATTCTTTGGCCCATACCCGGTCCGTTACTCGTCGGGTATATTTCGGGTAGTTACCCATCGGGTATCAGGTATACCTGTTAATTTGTTAAAAATACCATTAAGACTCTTGTATGCATTTTTTACTCTAATGTTTATATAATTTACTATTTTAATAAATACAATAAAGGAAAATATAATCAATAACATACTTACATATTATATTAAAATGTGTATTTGAAACATATATCTACATAATTAACTAATTAATGTACTACTACTTTGGATAAAAACAACATAACTAAACATAAAATCTTGTATGTGTATGTTAAAGTCTTGAAAACAAACAAAAGAGCAAAATCTTGAATAATGAATAATTGTATGTATTAAAGCTTATGTAAATAGAAAATTAAATTTAATTTAATATAGTTTTCGGATATAATTCGGCTAAACGGGCCGGGTATCGGGCGGGTATCACCAAATCCCATACCCGTACCCGTACCCGTACCCGACTTTTTATATTTTTAAGCCCGTACCCGGGCCATACCCGTCGGGCTTCGGGTATACCCGGCCCATATATTTCGGGTTTCGGGTATACCCGTCAGGCTTGGGCTTTTTTGCCATCCCTAGCAATAAGAGAACTAAAAAATGTCTAAAAACATACTTAGTCACATGCTACATTAGAAAAAAAAAACTCATTCTTTAAAAATACTCAAAACTCACTCAATAAGAGAACTCAAAAACATCAACAACCATTAACACATCATCACCATATTTATATAGAGAGAGAGAGAAAGAAAGAGAATATTTGTTTTTTAGTAATCACCAATCCTGTTTGCCCCACCCACGGACACCTCTTACGTTTTCTCTTGTATTTGCACAAGAATGAAACACTAAAAATGAGACCCACAAATAACACCCGTAATAGTAAAAATGAGAAAAAATGACACATCACTTTCTAAAAACAAGAAAAAATATGCTATTGCTGATGCTCTTACAAGAGATATAAGTTTAAAGATTATATTATTATTAAAGTTAATTTTAAATTCATTATAGTTATGAATTTATATCGAGATAGATAGTAAAAGAGCAAGAAGTTGCGTCGCTACCTTTCTTAATAGCAAACTAAGTTTTTTTTAAAATACATCAATAGATCTCGGGGTCATAACATTACTATTAATAACCCTTTGAACTCGACTAAGAACGTCAATAACCTCTAAAACCAGGAAACTAAAAGTATCAAAAGCAAATGAGACAAACACGTGTTGGTTGCCAATGCATATTTTCTCGTGTTTGGTCACTTTGCCCGAATTAGTCTTTAAAACAGCTTGACCCACAGTAAAATTACTACTCCCTAAGCTCACAAACAACGAAACTCACATATATATATATATATATATATCACATATATATATATATATATATATATAAAATTATAAAGGTTATAATAGGACAAAGAAGAACTGTGTAACAAACTAACTTTACTTGCATGTCCTAAATATATATTTTTTATCTCTTCCACTATTCTTATATCTTTAAATCTTATTTTCACATCTTTTTTCACTAGAGAGATATAAAAGGGAGGGTGTGTGAATATTAACTCGCTTTTTTATTCTTTGTAATAACAATAATTTATAGTTATATGGTCATAAAAAAGGGAAATCTTTAAAATCATAAATCAACTTTACAAATTATCAAAATAAATATTTTCTTTAACTTCACTTCTAACTTCTTTATCGACGCATGATGCGAAAATTTTCTTACACAACTACTACGTGTCACTTCCTAAACGGTTCATATCATCGACAAATGTTTAGTCATCGTTTATTGGTTTAAAAAGTAAATATTAAGAAAAGAAAATTGATCTATTTTGGTAAATCCTAAATCAACTTGTTCATTTTCTAAATAAATATTGTTGGACTGAGAATGTGTGTTTCTGTGTGTTTTTTTTATAAAAACTTGTTTCACAAATCAGAAATTCATTATAACGTGTAAATAATAAATACATCATTCAATACATAAATGGATTTGGGAAATGATTGTCAAATTATTCATATATATTCACTTATTTCAGCACAAACAAAGTACAACAAATGGTCCCACGCAGCAGGTGCACTCTCTCTCTCTTACTTGTTATGTTTTTCTCTCTTAGATTCGTTGATTAAAATATATTCAGCTGTAAGAATTAGCAAATTACATCGCGTATTGTTGTATTTATAAGAGGAAAGAACTGTTTGTGACATCACCATGAAAGCGACAGTAAACAACCTATTAAATGATATAACTGCCAGCAGTTTACAAAACTACTGGATAGTTGACTAACCACTAAAATACAAACCTCTTGGAAATACAAAGGGAAACAAATGGAAAACTAGACTGCTGGAGGATTCCAGCACTTTTGGTTTCCCTACTCTTTGGTCTTCATGTGTTGACTTGTTGACTAGCACTTGTCTTCAGCTTTGACTAGTTGAACCGACACTTTGTCTTCAGATGTTGACTTATTGACCAATACTTAATAACCCAACTCTTTGACTTGGTTTCCAGCTCTTTGATTCCTGATGTTCTTTTCCAACTGTTTTGGTTAGTTGTTTGTGAAACTTTTAAGGAGGAACTTCTTGTACTTTAATTAATGCTTCAATCTTATTCAATAGACAAAGAAGATGATTCTTTTAAGTTTTAGCTTTAATTATTAGCAGATTCTACATAACCCAAAAAATATAAAATAATAATTAAAACGTCTACTAATTAATTTATTTAAATTAAAAAGGTTATAATATGACAAAGAACAACTTTATTGCAATCTAACTTTACGTGCGTGTCCCACATACATTTTTTTTATTCCCTATAATAATTTATACTTGTATGGTCATAAAAAAAAAGGAAAATCATTAAATAATAAATTGACTAAAAAAATTATCAAAATAAACATTTTCTTTAACTTCACTTCTAACTTCTTTAACGATCCACAACATGAAAAGTTTCTTACATGACTACTACGTGTCACTTCCTGAACGGTTCATATCATCGACAAAAGTTTAGTCATCGGTTATTGTTTTAAAAGTTATTTGGGTAAATCCTAAATCAACTTGTTCATTTTAGGTATTTTTTTCAATCAAATATACAATAACTAAAGCAAAGTAAAAAAAAAGTCAAAAATAAAGTCATGAGCTCTCAATAAAGAAAACGAACAATATTGATTAATATGCAAGTTTGTGTGTTACAATCATTTAAGTAACTAGGATGGTTTAATACGTAATCAATTTTAAAGTTTACAAGAACCGCTTACATATTTTTTTACACAATACGTATAAAGTTTTGTAGGACTCAGAAATAGTGCATTGGTTACATAATCGCCCTGTCACGATTAAAACAATGTGTATACCACTTATTTACTTAAAGTTGATCTTGTACTAAATTTTCCTTGCTTTAATAAGTACACACTAGAACTTTTCGAGTATTTTGTCATCAAACAAAGCTCCAAACTATGCATTGGCAGCAAGTGCAACTATTCTGCCATGTGGAGAGATCATGCATGATGCATAGAGTGTATCATGCTTACGTAGAGTTGTTTCCATAGGACATACATGGTGTTAACCCAGCCGGGCTCGCAGTGGCGAAGCTTGAGATTTCCGACCGTGGGGTCGAAAACGTATTATACCTAAAAGTTTCTATAAAACCGGGGGTCGAAAACGTATATACCCAAAAATTTCTATACGAAAACTACATACTCTCCACTACTGAGCGAAAAGTTCGGGGCGCCGCCCCCCTCCCGCCCCCACTATGCTGCGCCACTGCGGGCCTCGTCTGAGCCTCATCCACTTTGCTTGGGCTAACGAATCGAATAAGACGTTAAACTAGTTTGTGATTAACTTATAGGTCTAAAACAACCAATACACGCACACAATGTATATACACATCAAGATTAGCCTAATTATTTGCTTTAATTAGCAACTAAATTGAAAAGGATTGCATTGTAGGTATTTGAAAGCTAATTATATATGAAACAAGTTACATGTGTGTGTGACAGACTATATATATTGCGTGCCAGTAATATGAAGAAATTTCCAAAAACTTAGATGCCCTAAGAAAAGGGTAACATGAGGATGAAGCACAACCTCACAATATCAAACACACCACAATCGTGGTTTGCTAAGCTTCACAACAAAACCCTCCATTAATGTTAAAAGTTAAAAAGGGACGACTCTTCGATCGACGCCCATCACATAAAAAGGATCGGCCGGCCACGCTAGAAAAACAAAACATTTTCGTGCCCTTACACGTATACGGCAATTGTGATCGAATGGTACTACTGAGCTTGATGGGTTGGTGTGATAATAAATGTACAAATTATAAGAATATATGTGTTTGGTTTTGTTGTTAGGTGATTTTCCCACTAATTTAATTTCTTTCTATGGATAAGGGTATAGTTGTCTTTTCAAGTTGGTAGGTTTATAAATAGATATGACACTAGCTTCCTATCATTATTAGTTCCTCACTTGCTTGAAGTTAAGGTGCGTATAAACCTTGGAGTACTTCTAGTTTGCACTTGAATTCTTTTGTATCTGTTTGTTCAGTTAATTCTATAGTTTTTCCATTGCTTTACGAAAAGAAACCCTCATTGTATATCGTCTAGATATAAATTCTGAAAGAATGTTAGGGTTTTCATACATGCATTGTGTTTGTCAACTTCTCATTTCTTGAACATGATAACGTTTTCTCTCTAGTCGGGTCGATATAGATCAACGCCCTAATGCTTCTTTATGATCTAATAAGTGAACGAGTCGGGTAAGAAGAAGATCTTTTCACGCGTTACATATAAAATATTTCTTTCTAATCTTGTCAATGAAAAGGTCTAGACTTAGAAACATTTTATGTCATTCTTGTTTATGATCCATTTATGTATGTGTCAAGTGTTAATGAAAGTTGTTTTGTGGGTGCATGTAGCAAACAACATGGAGAATCCGGATTCGAGTTCAGGTTTATTCAGAACCCAATCTGATCAACTAACCAAGACCATATTGGATGTAGACTCGTTGAAATCCCCGATTTCAAGCGAGGTTACGAAAGAGGTGGACAATCAAACACTTTCAAGAAAGTCTAGCAGAAATCAAGTGCTTGCATCATCAGGAAGAATTGGCAATAGTGGAAGGAACACACACATTAAGAAAGGAAGAGTGCTCAAATGAAGTTTGAATATGATGATGTTGGTAGCGGGGCCGCCCTGAGTCGGGCCTCTAGCGTGGGCTTAGGGTTCTCATTCTCACTTGCTGGATTCACTACGCAACCAGATGAAATTGCTGATCTTACACCTTTTAGTGAGGATGATATCCGTAAGTATTTTATGTCCATTTTGATGTTTTAACACATTAAAAAGTAGATTTATGTTTTGAACACTAAGAACAAAGAGTTGTGGGGGTAAAGTGGTCACTTCAAGTAGCTGTGAAAGTGATCAAACAACTCACAAAGTGCCATGATAATACTTTTTTGTAACTAAAAGCCAAATGAGGCCATAAAGGTGGATAACAGAAAGTCGAGAAGCAGTTGAAAAGTAGTACTTTCTTTCTTGAGTTTATTAAAATAAAGATATTAAAGTTATAGTTGTTATATCTAGAGCTGGCAATAGCGGTTCGGTGTTAAATTGATGAACTCGAACACTACCTATATATATTTATTCAAACCCTGACTCGGGGACACTTTGTCGAGCCAAACATGTTGTAAACGGTTTAATAGATTGTAATCAAATTGTATATAAACATGTAGTCGGATTGTAATAATGAGTTATACGGATTGGAAATGGGTTTAAAATTATATGGTTATACAAAACAATTCATTCTAATATTAAAAGGGTTTTATAACAAGTTGACACGATTATATAAAAGAGTTAAACACATGTCAACCTATACACACCTATTTATTAAACTGGAGGTTAAACTTAGACATGACTACTCAAAATCTGATAATTTTTATCTCGTGTTTATGTCAGTTAAGTAAATATCACCCTAACTTTATCTATCTTGTATTCTGGGACCTAAAAGTAAATATTAACTAACTAGTTGGACCAAATAAAAGCCTTTGTGAGAGAATTTGGGTAGCCTGTTTTACTGAATACAAACAGTGTAGCCAGCAGACTGCAGTCAATCCAGAGCAGTAGACCAGAATAAGTGGGCTGCAGCATTGTGTAGAAAATGGGGCATGACCAGGACCACCAGGGTCACACCCTGGTCCACTGCTATCTAGTCTCTAGTCAAATCCTCTAGAACATTAGTCCAAGGAAGTCTTGCTCTTATCTTTACATGTTCTACATCTTGTCCCCTCATTTGAATTTTCGGCACACATGCTTTGATTGCATTCATACTTATTGAATTTGTCCACTTAAAAAGTCTTTGGATTAAGAGTAATCAGAACCACATCACAATCTTCTCCTATCATCTTGTAGGTCATATCATATCAAATCCATAAAATGACAATGAATACGCTTGATATGAGCTACACATGGTGCGTAACCTTGATAAACTAACGATTAGATGTAACGTAAATTACAAACAAATATATTTTATCAAAGTTTACACACATGGTCATGAAAGTTGACACGCTTAACCTTAATCTAATCAATCAATCCGGCCCAACGGTAAGTGATAAGATTATTATGAATATACGACATTAGCGCTTCACAGGGGCGGATCCAGTGGTGTTTTGGGGGTTCCTAGGAACCCCTCGGTTTGGAAAAAAAATGGAAAAAAATAGTGAAAACGTTGCATGATTTGGAAAAAAAAAATGAGAATTAGTAAGAATCTACCAAAAGAAACCTGGTGAAAAAAATTGCTGACCCGCCACTGGCGCTTCTACTATAATAAAATATAGAATAGTAAACACTCTTTAAGGTATTAAATATTATTAGTGTAACTATTTATATAAGTACAATAATAAGAATAATTACAAGGAAACCTGATCAAATCATAACTCTTAATTAGGATAAATAATTAAAATAAATCTTATCCACCTATCATCTCCAAACTAATATAGTTTATCTAATGATAGCAAATATATTATATCTAATGTAAAACATGTTTTGTTACAGCTGAAGACATAGAAGCAGGCACGCGTAGTAAGTTTCAGACCGAACCTACCTTGCAAATCTATCTAAAGGTATACACAAGTACTCAAAATGCATGCAAGGTTCAAATGTTTCACGCTTCGTCGTATATAATGTTCTAGTTTCTATTAATATGTTCTCTCTTTTATAGAAACAAGTGGCCCGTAACAATTCTATGAATAAAAATGCAAATAGATTGATTTCCTCTGTGTCTATTTGGACAGGCAAAGATGGAGGTTTTTCTATGAGAACATTGCGAGATATTGTCACTTGTCAGGTTCAGTCTTGTACAGAATCTCATGTTGTATGGTATTTATGTACCAGACTAATTCGCGTTAAAAACAAATAAAATAAAACAAGAGAAGTAAGCGAACCGGGTCTCATTCTCTAACAAATGTGGTATAAACTTTTAGTTATTTTATATGAAAAAAATGTTACAAAAATGCAGTTTACAGAAGTGACATACAAGATAATAACCAAAGGAGTGACATCTACTGAAGAAAAAAACATTTTAAAAGGAATAAATGGCGTGGTTAACCCTGGAGAAGTTTTGGCCCTCATGGGTCCATCAGGGAGTGGGAAAACTACTCTCTTAAGCATGCTTGGTGGGCGACTCACGGATCATAATACGGGTGGATCTGTCACTTATAATGACCAACCATACTCCAAGTCACTAAAGAGCCGGTATGTATTGTTTTATTTGATTTAATTTTATATTGGTGTCTGCGTTAGCGGTGTGGTTTTAATGCCACAAACCATAAGACATGTAAACCAAAATGAAACAGTTGAGAAGTGAAAACAAACCAAACCAAACCAAACCAAACCAATTTGTTACTAACTGTTGGTTTCGGCTTTTGGCTCCACGGTTTGGGCTTAGAAACAAAAATGTTATAAGTTTAACCATTCAAATATTGCTAACCAAATAAGAAATATATTTTATGAACCAAAAGGCAAAACAAACTACACAAAACTTCACAAGTTAGATCATAGAAACAAAAAAGATACACTTGTTTTTTAATCATGAGAACCGGTTACTTGAAAACTCTCACGGGACCACCTATGCGCTGCTAACTAAAGGGACTAGGTAAACCATAGCTTGCAATGTGGTCGATTTTCCTGTCAAACTTATACTTCTCTCTTCAAATTTGTTTTAAATCCGTAAGAAAAATGACAAACTCCTTAAAGAATAACTAAACTTGACAACCCATTATTGAAACGATCGGTTTTTGTCTAATAATCATAGAAAATTTATAAATGTGATGTGGGCAGGATTGGGTTTGTGACTCAAGATGATATATTGTTTCCGCATCTAACGGTGAAAGAAACAATAACTTATGCTGCTCTTTTGAAAACTACCGAAGACCTTGACAAAACAAGCGAAAGTAAAACAAGCGGAAGATGTTATTCGCGAACTTGGATTAGAGAGGTAACATACTGATTTAAGTTGTCTTCTTGATACCTATCAATACTAAAAAACAACAACAAAAGATACTAAGCACAACCTTAAAACAGGTGCCAAGATACTATGATAGGCAACTCGTTTATTTAGGGGGGTTTCAGGTGGAGAAAGAAAGCGTGTTTCCATTGGAAATGAGATCATAATCAACCCGTCTCTCTTGTTCCTTGATGAACCCACCTCCGGTTTGGATTCTACAACTGCTTTGAGAATCATTGAACTTTTACAAGACATAGCAGAGGTAAGTTTTTCTTTTTTAAAAACATTGTATATTTAAACATATAAAATTGACTACATAAATAAACGCGTAAATTACTCAAATCAAAGATTCTCATGTTCTTACTTAGAATAGTAAACAAATTAAAACTCGTAAAATTAGGGGAAAACCGCCAACACTGAAATTCAGTTTCCAAATAATGGATATGGGTATGATATGATCCGGCCCGTTGAGATGTTTTCTGGCCATTATTACGGCCCCATAACTCTAGACATACTGACACTATCCAAGTAATATCTTTTTAACAAGTGTACGACTTTGTCCAACTAGTCGAAATATGAGTCTGCTAGTTATTGAATCAACTCCATATCGTTTTTTTTAACAATTCGGTGTGTACTTTCTTTATGTGTGTATATATATATATATATATATATATATAAACAGGCGGAGAAGACGGTGATTACCACGATTCACCAACCATCAAGCAGACTATTCCACAAGTTTGACAAGTTAATTCTACTTGGTAAAGGAAGCTTGTTGTACTTTGGGAAGGCTTCAGAAGCTATGGATATTTTCATCAATTGGATGTTGTCCCTTAATATCCATGAACCCAGCTGAATTCTTGCTAGATCTTGCAAATGGGAATACAAATGATGTTTCTCTTCCACCTGAACTAGAGGACAAACTACATTTAGGGCCTTCTTCAACAGCTGTTCATGAGGTCTTAAACATATTTCAAACTTCAAAACAGTTACTATAAGCTTTTAGTAATTTTAAATGACATTTTTCTGAGTTACAAGATTGTTTTTTTTAATTTATAGTATTTAGTGGAGGCATGTGCAACAAATTTGGCAGATGAAATTAAACGAAAGCTTGCAATCCGTACATCAATCGATCGAGAAATGAAGGCAAACATACATTCAGTGAAACGAGAATGGGGAGCGAGCTGGACTGAGCATTTGCTATATTGTTTTGTAGAGGGATTAAAGAAAGAAGACATGATTATTTTAGTTGGTTAAGAATCGCGCAAATCATCGCAACTGCGGTCATCTTGGGACTTCTATGGTGGCGATCAGATGTTCATAGCCCAAAAGATATTCAAAATCAGGTATACTTACATGCTCGGTTTTAAAATGCGTGTAGCGATCTGATGTTTTGATCCCAAAATCCGATGCGTGATGCGCAATGTGTGAAGCGCACGCATCACGTATGCGAGGTGTTCATAATTCAAAAATACTAAAAAATATATATAGCTAATATTTTAAATTGTGAACCTTTACACACTAAAATATAATATATTCTCATCATCTTTAGTCAAATTTGTTCAATAAAAGATCTAATTTATTCAAATACCGGTTAAACTCCATAAGGCGCCTCATTTGACCACATCATGTGATGTGCACATCATGGAACCGCAACACGCGATGCGATCTCATCATTGCATCATGTGATGCGCGCATTATGCGCTCCTGATGCGCGCATTTTAAAACCTTACATGTTACCCATTTAAAACAAATTGATGAATATATACTTTTATTAACTACTGGAACTAATGATATATAAATGTGTATTTGCAGGCAGGATTTCTTTTCTTTATTGCTGTGTTTTGGGCGTTTTTCCCGGTTTTTTACAGCAATTTTTACATTTCCTCAAGAACGCGCAATGCTGAAAAAAGAGAGAGCTGCTGATATGTACAGGCTCAGTGCATATTTCATTGCAAGAACAACGAGTGACATCCCGCTAGATCTTATTCTTCCAATGATCTTCCTCTTGATAGTTTATTTTATGGCGGGCCTCCTGTTAACCGCTCAAGCGTTTTTCCTAACTATGCTTATAGTCTTTTTGTGCATTGTTGCTGCTCAGGTATGATACCTAATTTAATATCAGATCACTATAGGTGATCCGTCGATGAAGTCCTTACCCTGGCCCCTTTTCCCAGGGCCTTTCACTGACGGATTACCGACTGCTCCTAGCTTCACTTACAGTCCTCTCAAACTAGTTTCTATAATAAGCATACATATTACTATAGGGGCTTGGACTCGCTATTGGTGCTGCGGTGATGGATTTGAACAAAGCAACAACTATGGCTTCGGTAGTTGTAATGGCTTTCATGTTGGCTGGCGGTTTTTTCGTGAAGGTAACACATGGTGTTTGTAATTATTATAACTTCATGATCAGTTTGATTATATTTCTGTAATCTGAAACACTTACAAGTTTTTTGCTACTTTTTGTTTTTGCAGGATGTTCCGGTTTTCATATCTTGGTTAAGTTATTTGTCATTCAACTATCACACATACAGACTTATTCTAAAGGTGCAATATGGACATATAAGTTCTGTAGTTGATGGGATAAAGTTAGACAGCGGGTTGAAGGAAGCGGGTGCACTGGCAGCCATGGCTATCACCTACCGTATCTTGGCATACATGTCTTTGCGACGAGCGGCTTAAGATAGATATTTTGAGCATCAACAAGAACCGAAGAATATGTAGTATGTATGTATGTATTGTATTTGCAAGGTAAGCATGGAGATACTAACGAACATGCAAATAAGTAGGTGTGGAAGAAGAATATATATCATCTTCTTTGAAACTGTGTAGAGGGTTACTTGCTAATTGCTATTATATGCAATGAAATTGTAACTAAATATTTACTGGCATCCTAAACAATTTTGGAGGACTAAACAGGACTTTAGTTGAACTTAAACTAGTTTAGAATCGATCTCAAGGAGTTGGCCTCACTTTTTTTTAACGGCAAATTTGGATCACTGATGGACTATTGGAGCATCATCGTGCCACCAGCAGAATATACGAATTTCCTTGCCTAAAACTAATTGAAGTTACTTATTTGGAATTCAAGGCAGATTTAAATTTTCTTAAGAAGGGTTTATGTCCTCATTTAAAGAAGCTGCATCAATGTACACTAGGAGGAATGAAGCGAAAAGTTGAGACGTTCGTGAGCTATGCAATATTCGACTCGTTAAAAGCTTGATTCGGGTCGAGCTTAAATGAGCTCGAGCCCGATCTTGAGCCTAAAAATAAGTTTGTTCAATAAACGAGTCCGAATCCAAGCTTCCTTTATCGAACTTAAGTAGGCTCGCGGGTTTAAATAATCTATTATTTATATATTTTTTATTTCATTTTTTTTGAACGGTGACTTTCTTTTTTAGTGACCCAATGTCACACCGTCTAAACGGCGGCCTAGCTAAGATCTGCCTAGACTATGCGAACCCCCTCGGTGGGTTTTCACCATCATTTCCCACCACTGAGCTATAAGCCCAGGTTTATATCCACCCCAATATGATACAAGTGGGAATTGAACTTGAGTGTCTATATGAAAACCCAAATCTCCTACCACTAGGCCACAAGTGAGGGTATATTTTTTTATTTCATATATCAAAGAAATGTATACATCATAATTTTGATTATATATAAAATTATGATATATATAACTAGAGTAAGCTTACTGTACAATTTGGCTTAATATAGTAAACGTGAGACGTGAATGGGGGCATTTTACTCTTTTTTCTTTTTGAAAAAAAATCCCTTCTTGTCAAGTACGTATTTTAGTCTCATGACCTAAAAAATGTATATTCACACTAGTAGAGTAATTACACATAATTACTCTACCACAGTAAATAAACGATGTTTTTTTTTTTACATTTTGCAACTAAATATCATGCCTAGGTAGATGGAAAAAAAAATCTTCCTTTAGTTCTCATGTTTTAGCATGTTAAGAGTCATTTGTATTTGATCTTTACCCTATATAACTAAATAATATATTATTTTTATATAAAATCAACAAATTACATAATTAATTTGCCGAGCCCGATCCCAGCTCGAGTTTCAAAAACTACTCATGAGCCGAGCTCGAGCTCTTATAATTAAGTTGAGGCTCGGCTCGGCTTGTTTACACTAGTATACAAGATATATAATTAATAATTTATAGGGGTGCGCTCTTCATAATCAGAGGTTCGCAATGACTAAAATGTGTTAATAATTAAGCTAAAGTTGGATCATATTTCAATACTTAGACTAACATTTTTGAAATGAAACATGAATTAAAGAGGTGAGTTAAAGTTGTCTTATTTGTTGGCAAACAAACTTTAAAGAGGATATAGGCTATGTATGGGTTAAAGTTGACAGTCTAACAAACTTTAATGAGGATATAGGCTATATATGGGTTAAAGTTGACAGTCTAAAATTTTTAAATTGATGAATCTTAGTGATTTTTTAGTTTGAAACGTGTTTACTATGAATATATTTATGGTACGCAGGTCAAATTGCACTAAAGAAGTATGCATGAGTGTTGGAAGGAAGTTTACGGCTAAAAATGACAAATGGTGAAAGCAGGAGCAAGAAGCGTCGACAAAAAAGAGTCCAAACTTCACACGGGCAGGGGATAGGAAATGAGTTATCGAGCCATAATATATGAATCTAGGGTGTTTAAGTGAGCTAAATCCAAAAATGACCACGATACGGGCTGTACGTATTCGAATTGGAATGTGCAATACTCAATTATTTAATGGTACGATTCAAAGAATTACACTTTGGAGGACAGACAAATAAAATATTTAATAGTTAAATATAACACGATTTAAAGTGCAATGTTATGGAGATTAATTATTTAGAGATAATTATCTGTGACGGTGTGTTTTTTGTTAGCACGAACAATTGGTTAGCCGGTTATTTCATGGTTGATAATTGTTTATATGTATGATGTTAATTCAATGTACATTTCCATCTGATTTATAGTTGTTATTCACTCACCGAATGTTAGCCCATACATACTTTTCTTTCATGTATGTCAGGTTAATAGTGCTATTGGGGAAAACATGGAAGAATACTAATTAAGTGTATAATTTGATATATTGTAACAAATTTAGCATTTAAGGAACAACGTTTGATTTATGATCTTTCTATAAGAGTATATGGTATGGCTTGTCACCCCATGCCACCTCAGAAAAAAATAAAGATCAATAGCCCCCCTCCTCAACCATCCCATGAGCGTCATTAGGGGCGCTATTGAATGCATGTGGTTGCAATGGCGGACAATAATATGTGTCGTGTGAAGGGGGGCGCATTGATGAAAGGGGGTTTTATCCTTTTAATTGATTGTTAAAGGGTGGCGCTATCGATGATGTAACACTGAGGTGGCACAATGACCCCTAATGACTCCATTCCATACCCTTCACCCCAAGTGACTTAATTTTTTTTATTTTTTTTATTTTTTGAACGTCTATTGATACACAAACTCCTACTCACTATTAGATTACATTAAATTCCCACCCTTGTTTGGAATTAAACCCAAAAACTTCCACTAAGAGACAAAAGCCTCTACAAAGTAATTTAAACCCCACTTTGGCAGGTGACTTGGCTTGTCGGAGTGTTACATTGAATGACCAGTTTTAACCTCATTGTATTAATAAACTAACCGAAGCAAAACGTCTATATCAATATAGAATCTAACCTTTATCGTAACGTTTAACCAATATGTTTGAACATGAAATTTGATTAAGAGAAAGGATCAAATACAAATGACTTTTATTGTAAGAAGGATTCTGGTCCATTGATTTTAGATTTGGAGGGTTGAGATTAATCTCAAGGAAAAAAAAAAATGAAAGGGCATAAAAGAATCTTATATTTATTGACTTTCTCTCTCCACATGCAAGGCATATGCCAATTCCCCCATCGATTTAAAACGTCCATAACTTTTTCATACGACATTTTAAAAAAAAACTTCACCATAATAACGAGCGTTTTTTTTATCTTTAATATGAGCACCATATTGTCCATATAAAAATAAAATAAAAATTTTCATTTTTACTGAGTTTTTTTTTGTATTGTGTTAAAGGTTCACGTCATTGTGTCTTTTAACTGTGTCTTTAGGGTGGGGTGTGGGGTGTTAGGTTTTGGGGGGGGGGGGGGGGGGGGGTGGGATGGGGTGGGGGCGGGGGTGGAGTGGGGGTTTAGAGGTTTTTCGGGTTTTTTGCATGTGTATGTTTTATAAGAACCTATAACACAATTATATGACACAATGAAGATAATGTTATATCTGGGTTTTCTTTAAATTTCGGGTCATTGTGTTTAATTTGTTATCTATTGTGTTTTAGTTTGTTGTTAATTGTGTTTTAAATTTGTTGTGTATTGTGTTTTTAGTTTGTTTTCCATTGTTTTTTAATTTGTTATCAATTGTGTTTTAGTTTCTTGTTAATTGTGTTTTAGTTTGTTGTGTATTGTGTTTTTAGTTCGTTTTCCATTGTGTCTTCATATGCTCTTCATTGTGTCTTTTATCTGTTATCAATTGTGTCTTTTATATGTTGTCATTAATTGTGATTTTATTTAGTTTGATACTTATTGTGTTATACATTATGGCCATTGTGTTATACGTCAAGGTCATGGTCATTGTGTTTTAATCTGTTGACCATTGTGTCTTTATCTGTTGTCATTGATTTGTTTTTTACTCTACTTACATTGGTTTTTACGCCATGTCCATTGTGTCATACACTGTAACATCCGTCAAAAACGGATTTTACCAAACCCGCTCCGTTTATTAACCGAACAATCAGTTTAAAATTTCGTGGCGTATTTAATGCCCAAATTAATTTTAAACGATACATAATTAATTATTATATTGGAATATATAATTTGTTTTTGAAAATTTGTTAAAAATAATGAAATAAAAATAAAATGGTTCTGCCGGGTTTCGAACCCGGTCAGTCAACCGGTTCAGCAAACTTAACACCCACACACTCAACCACTGCGCCACTTGTATCTCTTGTTAAATATTGAAGACAATAAATTCATAACATCTTTTCCGAATTCGAAATCGCGCGCCCAAATGCAGTCGTCGGAAATCCCGGCGATCTCGCCAAGAATTTACGATATCTTCAGTTATAACGTAAAACTTAATCACTACATCGGTTATAACCGACGCCTGAGTCCGCGACAACAGCTATAACCGCCGGAGAAATTTCTAACCGAGGAATCAAGTCGGAAATCGGACCAAATTCATCGATGACCTGCCTTATAAATACCCCCTCAAACCTCTGCAAGCTTTTTTCGCTCAAAACCGCACCTTTACCCGACGTAATTCCCATTCGCCGGAAAACTTCTGCACATCGCCGAAAACCGAACCCTTCACTTCTGAGCCTTACTGAACCCCCTGAGCTTATAACCGAAGTCACCCACATCCTTTTCAAGCTTTCTGAAGACTCTCTGCGGCAAGACACACGACGCCGAATCTTTTCTGTCGCCGGAGTTCTGCCGGAGAAAACAAGGAGTCCAGTCGGTATACCTACGCTTAAATCTTTCATTCTTTTTACATATCTCATCTGTAATTAACCTCAAAACACTAAAGAACACGATTAAAACATCGAACCATCGGACTTCCGATTCTGGTTAAAATCTAACGAAGAAGACGAAGTGTCCGTTTCTATAAGTTTAATTAAAATCAGTTATAACTCGGGTTAGACATACAGTCCAGGGGGACTGTGTGCACAATAAACACTAACTCTCGAGTTCGAATCTTGTCCCACGCATGCTGCCTTAATAAAAATGTTTTTTTTTGTTAACCGAACCGGAGGGGACCGCTGTACATGTTAAGTTTAATAATAACCGGAAATAATAACCAAGATAGACACACATCCAGCGGTGGACTGTGTGAATGTTTAAACACACGTCGCGAGTTCGAGTCCGTCTACTGCATCGATCCGACAATTATCTAACTTTTTAAATAATCAGAAATGAAAATACTTATTTGTATTTAAGTATAAAAAAATCGGTTTATATAACAAGTTAAACACACAGTCCAGCGTGGACTGTGTGTTAACCTAAACCACAGTCCTGGGTTCGAGACCTTGGACGCCCCGAGTCACTGATTAAAATCTTTTAGAAATAAGTTGATTTTCGGATTAACCTAATTAATATATAAATATAATTAAAAACAGAAATATTTCGGGTTAACACTACCAGGGTAAGCTCGTCAGGGCTATGGGGGGTTTCCTCGGGTTCGAGCCTCACTCCACGCACACTTAAAACCAAACGAACCGTCAAACAGCCAAGGTCAATGGCCCAACAGTAAAAACGGCCCAAGGGTCAAAAAATCAATTTTTTTTATTTTTTATTTTTATTTTAATTAAAAATAACATTTTTAAAGTTAAGAAAAAGCCTTAAAACTCACAAAAAAAACACCCAACAATCTACTAAAATGGAAATAAAAATCCGTTTACTTACCAACCATAATGCTATTTACTAGTTAATTTCACCGGTTAAAAACCACTTTTCGCGGCATTCAACATCAAAAACCGAACCACCCACGTGATAATCTTACAACCCCCCTTTTTAATTACACGTTTGGGTGTGTCATGTTTCACAAAATAATTAACTGGGTTTATTTAAACTTGTGCCAAACCATATCGGATCAAAAACTTAATTGTTTAAATTTGTTTTGATTATATTTCATTTTTCAACTTATAAAATTTTCATTCATTAAGCCCATCAGTTCCTCGGGGAAAACATTGGGGCAACGCGTTGCCTCAAAACCCAATCCATTATTGTTCTTTATGTGTATTATTGATTTATATTGTTTTAGTTTATGCCCCTTTCTTAAAAATAAATTTTATGCAATTCATTCATTAGGCCCATCTTTTCCCTCGGAAGACAGTTGACAACGCTTGCCTCTAAATAAACCTTATTGTTCATGTGGTTTGTTTATTATTAAAATTTTTTGATAAAATAAGTTTACATCTATTTTTACCCCATGTGGGTTGTGCACTTTTTTTTATAATCAATTAAATAAACTTGTTCAAAATGTTTTCCATAGGATTTCCACTCGCCAACTTTTTTTTTTGATCCAAAAACCCTTTTAACCCCAATTTAGTAACAGGATGAAGCAAGGAAAACATACAAATGCCTTAAAAAAGAAAACAATGAACCCTTAGATTGATGATTTGGCCCATGATGTAATTAATTTTGTAAATTTCCATTAAATTTTGTATTAATGAATATGAAACTTAAAATAAATGTCATGACTTTGAGATAACCCAACAGCCCCCGATCACCTTTTTCCCCCCCGCGGGGGCCGGTGTGACAGAATTTTACAAGCCCTGACTATAGGGATATAGGAAAAGGTTATTAACCCAAAAGCCTATACAAAAAGTCCCCCAAATTTTAATTGATTAGGTGTTACATACTTATTTATATTTATTTGTTTCATATTTGTTTAATTTTTTCAGTCAAACATACATACTTTTCATACACAATTCATTATACATATTTCAATGTTCAATATTCAAATCATTTTTCTACTCTCATTATTCAAAAATTTTGTTGCAATTTTCAAATCTCATCAAAGTAATTCTCGACGGGCAAGTATAACTAAGGGACAAAACCGGTAGCGGAACGTCCTGTCTAGGTTGGCATTCGTATAAATAAAAAATAACGGACCATTTGCCTACCGGGGCTAAAAGATAGAAATTTCGAAGGACCTATTAGGCCAAAGCAAGCCACACCCAAAAATCCTTCGAAAAATAACCCCACTTTGAGGGGTCCACCGTTGGGGCTACACCTGAAAACATTCTGAATATCACAAAGTTGTATACATATTTCTTTCTCGTTTTTTTTCCGGGTTTTAGTTACCAACCAGGCTAACACCCTGCGAACCATAATAAAACCCCCGGATTCATGGGGCCCCATGATTACGAAAGGGGAAAATATGGCGGATGAGGCCTAATGGCGAGCAAAGCCCAAGACAAACCAGGATGTATAATTTTTTTTCTATAATTATTTTATGAACCCTTCATCCTAATGCACCCTGAACCCAAAAACATCCAACCCAACCTTGACATGTATTTCCCCTTTTAGAAGTCTTTTTTAACCCAAAGCCCCTAGAAGATGAGAGCAGGAAAACCCGCAAGCAGGCTTTCCCTAAATCGAAAAAAAAAGGCTGCCCCTAATACCCAACATTGTAATCCAAGTCCAACAAGCAAAATTACCGCTAACCTGCCAACAAGAAAACCAAAACATTATCAACTCTCCCCCAACTACCACAAAAAGCACCTACAAGCATTTCAAATCATGCACCCCTCCGAAATACAAAGGACTGAAGGTCACTTTCTCCCCAAACATTTGGTTTTTTAAGAATGGAGAACACTTTTCTAAATTGCGATTGCCCCGAAAACGCAAAGTGCGATATCTAAACCCCTCGTTTATATGGAATGCACTTACCTTTGGTGGAATACAGAGAAGCCAAACAGGCGTCGAAAAGATGCATACTTTAAAATTGGAACAATTGAAGGAAATCATGACCAGACGATTTGCCCAAGGACGAAATTTAAGAAATTAGAAGATGAATTTTATTCTTGAAGCAAAAGGAAGGATTCCACACCACAAACAACAAAAGATTTTCCTCGAGTTCCCAAAATGGTTCCCAACATTTACCCCCTCCCCTCTACCGGGTTTGATCACCAACTTCGTGGTCTTCCGTAAAAATTCAAGACTCGTAATAATACCCACCCCAACTTTTGAACCAATGGACTAGCAACAAAGCTCACCGAAACCAATCCGAACAAAGACTTTAAGGAGGAGAAGAAGAAGATAAACATCGACGAAACCTCCGATTACACCCAAAACCGAATCCCCCTTCTCCACCCACTTTTAAGAGAAAAAAGACGGACAATTTTTCGTTCTATCCAACGGAATCAACCAATTCCAAACACCCTAAACCCATCCAAGCTATCCCAATCACTCAAGGCACCCAATTCAACTTCCCCAAAAAAAAAAGAAACCATATTTTGGGAAACCTCACCCCGATCAACAACTTTTTTATCACCACCCCCTTAACCCTTACCTTACTTTGTCCGTCAAATTGGGGCAACTTGTGGACGCTATGGCTTTGACAAGGTTTGCCGCACCTTTAAAAAACCAAAATCTCTTCCCCTACTCAAAAAAAGGGCCCAAACCTTTATCAACAACCCCAATACCCCATTTTCCCTAGTTCACCCTTGTTTCAAGGTGGGATCCTACCCCACTTTAAAACACGTGCCCTAATTAACACATAAAACGCTCAAGCCCCAATCAAAACCCATTTTAACCAAGTAAACCAAAAAACCCAACCGCTAGGCCACCACAAAAAGAGTTTTCAACATCAAGCCAATCCTGCGAAGATAATGACGGCCCCAAAACAAGATACCCAACTACCCTCTTCACCGAAAATCCAAGATTCACTCCATCGTATAGTTTTATTTTTTTTCTTTATCACAAGAACCAACATAACTTAAGGATAAAGCCAATGAGAATTGAAAGAATTGGTGGATACGCCGCTGGTACTTCCTATATATAAGTATTCTTGTCAAGGATCAAAGCATTATCTAGCTTTATGAATTCCATGTGTAAACTGTTTGATAATTATTTTTTTATTATTTTCAACATGCAATTTCATTGGGCCCCCCCCCAACATTAGGGGCGTTAGCAGTTCCCCATTTCATTATGAGGTTAACCTGGCGTGCCCACATACAAAAAGGCTCCGTTTGATTGGCCTTGATCGCACAACATTTTTCATTTTCATAAAAATGCCAATACGATCGGCCCGTTTGATTGAGCCTTGATTTGCACAGCATTTTCATTATCATATCTTGTTGTTGTAGGTTTTGTTGTAGGGTCACATAGAACAATCTAACTTGCGGAATAAATCAATGAGAATTTGGGAAAGAAATATGGTGGATACGCGCTGTATTCCCAAAAATATAAGTTTCTTGGGCAAGGAAACGGAGGCTTTATCAGGTGGTTATGAAAGGTTCCATGTATAGGCTTTTTGTGGGGTTTGTTTAATTAAAATTTTTTTTATTTTCAGTACTTTCAATAAAGATCGCCCCCGTTTTTTATTGAGCCTTGATCGCACAGACTTTTCATTTCAGTACAAATTTCGATCGGCTCCGTTTTATTGGCCTTGACCACAACATTTTTCCTTATTTTTTGTGGTTGTTGTTTTGTAGTAAGTCCCCATAGAACAATCATAACTTGTGGATAAAGGCAATGAAAATTTTACAAGAAATGGTGGATAACGCCGCAGGTACTTTCCCTAAATATAAGTTTTCTTGTCAAAATCGGAGGCATTACAGGCGGTTTTTTAAGGTTCCATGTATGGTTGTTTGTGTTTTATTGTTGTTTAAAAATTAAAATTTATTATTTTCGTACTGCCCAAAAACGATGGCCCCCGCTTGATTGACCTTATCGCACAGAAAATTTCATTTTTTAGTACAAAGCAATACGATCGGGCTCCGTTTGATTGAGCCTTGACGCACAGAAATTTTTTTCAATTTCATATTTTGGGTTTGTTGTTTTTGGTTTAGAGTCACATAGGGCTAATCATAATCACTGATAAAACCAATGAAAATTTGACGAGAATATGGGAACGCCGCTGGACTTCCCTATAATAATATTCCTTGTCAAAGATCAGAGGCATTGTCCCAAACGGTTATGAGAAGTTTCAATGTAGATTTATAGTTTCTTTTTGGGAACTAATCAAAACTTGTGGAAAAACCAAATGAAAATTTGGCAAAAATGGTGGGTACGCCGCGGGGACCTTCCATATATAAGTATTCTTGCCAAAGATCAAGGCATTACAAAGGGGGTTTTTTGAAATTTTCCCTGTAGGATTTAGTTTGCCCTGGGTTTAAAATTTGGGGGTTACATTTATATCCCTCTCGCTATTTAAAGAAATTGGATTGTGTTCCATTTCCCACATAAATAACCTCCTCCATCAAACAAACGAAGAGGAACTGGGCACCATTCAAACATATATGCTATCAAATGTGGATTCAAATATTACTGTTGTTTTATTTATGTTCTATAGTCATAGAACCAACATAACTACTGATAAAAACCAATAAAATTTGACAAGAAAATGGGGGGATACGCCCGGTACTTCCTATAAAAAAGTATTCTTTCAAAGGATCAGAGGTTTGTTAATGGTTATGAGAATTCCTTAGGTTGTAGTATTGAATTTTTTTGCCTTAGGATATAACCAAAACCTTCCAAAAAATATCCAAACTCTTATCATGAAAACATATTTAGCGAAACAATTCTGCTTATCAATACTTTTACATAGCAAAAAAAAAAACATTCCGTAATAGGGTCTTAACCCTTAAAAAGGACGTTACCCCCCGTCCCAAACAAAAATTTAAACTCTTACTTTTCTTCTAAGTATGGAACTGTCAAACTAAACACCATCATTCTTTTAGTCAAATATATCACTACTTAAATTCGGGACGAAATTTCCAAAAAGCAGGGGATACTGTAACACCGACAAAAACGGATTTTACCAAACCCGCTCCGTTTATTAACCGAAACATCATTTAAAATTTCGTGGCGTATTTAATGCCCAAATTAATTTTAAACGATACATTAATTAATTATTATATTGGAATATATAATTCTTTTTGAAAATTTTTTAAAAAATAATGAAATAAAAATAAAATGGTTCTGCCGGTTTCGAACCCGGGTCAGTCAACTTCACAAACTTAACACCCACACACTCAACCACTGCGCCACTTGTATCTCTTGGTTAAATATTGAAGACAATAAATTCATAACATGTTTTTCCGAATTCGAAATCGGCGCGCCCAAATGTAGTTGTCGGAAATCCCGGCGATCTCGCCAAGAATTTACGATATCTTCAGTTATAAACGTAAAACTTAATCACTACATCGGTTATAACCGACGCCTGAGTTCGCGACACAAGCTATAACCGCCGGAGAATTTCTAAACCGACGAATCAAGTCGAAATCGGACCAAATTCATTGATGACCTGCCTTATAAATACCACCTCAAACCTCTGCAAGCTTTTTCGCTCAAAAAACCGCACCTTTACCCGACGTAATTCCATTCGCCGGAAAACCGAACCCTTCACTTCTGAGCCTTACTGAACCCTCTGAGCTTATACCGAAGTCACCCGCATCCTTTTCAAGCTTTCTGAAGACTCTCTGCTGCAAGACACACGACGCCGGAATCTTTTGCTGTCACCGGAGTTCTGCGCGAGAAACAGAGGAGTCTAGTCGGTATACCTTACGCTTAAATCTTTCATTCTTTTACATATCTCATCTGTAATTAACCTCAAAACCTAAAGAACACGATTAAAACATCGAACCAGTCGGACTTCCCGATTCTGGTTAAAATCTAACGAAGAAGACGAAGTTGTCCGTTGTCTATAAGTTTAATTAAAATCAAGTTATAACTCGGGTTAGACACACAGTCCAGCGGTGGACTGTGTGCACAAAAAACACGTAAACGTCTCGAGTTCGAATCTTGTCCCACGCATGCTGCCTTAATAAAAATGTTTTTTTTGTTAACCGAACCGGAGTGACCCGCTGTACATGTTAAGTTTAATAATAACCGAATAATAACCAAGATAAGACACACAGTCCAGCGGTGGACTGTGTGAATGTTTAAACACACGTCGCGAGTTCGAGTCTGGTCTACTGCATCGATTCGACAATTATCTAACTTTTTAAATAAGTCAGAAATGAAAATACTTAGTTTGTATTTAAGTATAATAAAAATCGTTTATATAACAAGTTAAACACACAGTCCAGCGGTGGACTGTGTGTTAACCTAAACCACAGGTCCCGGGTTCGAGACCTGTGGAGCGCACCGAGTCACTGATTAAAATCTTTTTAGAAATAAGTTGATTTTCGGATTAACCTAATTAATATATAAATATAATTAAAAACAGAAATATTTCGGGTTAGACACGTAGCTCAGTTGGTAGAGCTGCGTGCACAGCGTACGGGAGGTCTCGGGTTCGAGCCTCACTCAGCGCACACTTACACCATACGAACCGGTCAAACAGTCAAGGTCAATGGTCAACAGTCAACGGTCAACGGTCAAAAAAGTCAATTTTTTTTATTATTTTATTTATTTATTTTAATTAAAAAATCAATTAAAAATACTTAAAAATAACATTTTTAAGGTTAGAAAATAGCCTTAAACTCACAAAAATACACCCAACAATCCTACTAAAATGGATTAATAAAATCCGTTTACTTACCGAACCAAATGCTATTTATCTAGTTTAATTTCACTCGTGGTTAAAACCACTCGCGTGCATTCAACATCATCAACCGAAACGCACCCACTGTGAGTGAATCTTACAACTCCCCCTTTTTAATTACACGTTTTGGGGTTGTCATGTGTCACAAAATAATTAACTCGTTTATTTAAACTTGTGCCATACCATAATCGTGATCTAAACTTAGATTGTTTTATATTGTTGTGATTATGTATTTCATTTTGTCAACTTATATGAAATTCATTCATTAAGCCCATCAGTTCCTCGTGAGAGACAGTTGAGCAACGCGTGTCTCAAAACCAATCCATTATTGTTCATTGTGTATTATTGAGTTTATATTGTTTGTAGTTATGTCTTTCTTATAATCATGTTTTGCAATTCATTCATTAGGCCCATCAGTTCCTCGTGAGAGACGAGTGAGCAACGCGTGCCTCTAAATGATCCATTATTGTTCATGTGTGTATTGGTTTATTATTAAATTGATTGATGAATAAGTTTACATCTATTTTTACTCATGTGTGGTTGTGCACTATTTTATAATCAATTAAATAAACTTGTTCAAATGTTTTTCCATAGGATTCACCTCGCCCAACTTTTTTTGATCCAAAACCCTTTTACACATGATACAGTGAACAGGATGAAGCAAGAAAAACATAAGAAATGCCTTAGAAGAAAACAATGAAGCTTAGATTGATGATTAGGTCATGATGTAATTAGTTTTGTAAATTTCCATTAAAATTGTATTAATGAATAGAAACGTTAAAACAAATGTCATGAGCTTTGATGATAACCCAATCATGCCCCGATCACCTTTTTCCGCTGTGGGTCGGGGTGGTGACATACACAACTGGGTTTTTGAATTTTTTTTTTGAAAAATATAACAATATGGTACTCATATTAAAGATAAAAAAGCGCTTGATTTTATGGCATAATTTTTTTTAAGCAAATGATGTATAAAAAAGTTACGGACGTTTAAAAATTGGAGGGGAAATAGCATATTCTCCTCTCCTCTTGTAGACAAAATTACCCTTCACACTTGAATCCTCATAGGACACTTGTCACTCTCTGGTGGCTTCTTACACTTCTTACAATTAGAAGTCATTGTAGAATAACTTATCCCTCCTGATTAAATTCAGAACCGAATCTGAAACATCTGAATCACGCTCAGTAGTCAAAAACACATGTTGTTTGCCTTCGATTTTCAACGTCATATACCATCATCTAATCGAAGCGCTTGAACACGAAATCCTTGATTAGATTGAAAACCGAATTCTGAAACATTCGAATACGGCTCAATAGTCAAGAACCCATGTTGTTTGCCTTCAACTTCAACGTAATGTGTTTGTCCTTTTCTAGCTTTTTTAACTCCTCAGCATATAGTTTGACCCTATCCTTCATAATTTTCATCACCTCCAACGATTAAGAGTATTGGGTCAACTTAACTAGCTCAAGGCTTGGGCTTTCAGGCCCAAATGGATTAGCAAATGGGTGATCTAGCGTCTTTCCAACCGGCAATGCCATTCTCCAAAACCTGTTAGTCAAGATAGTTTTGCAATTAATCATCTCATCTATAAGTAAGAACATAGGGACCAACTTTGATCATTCCCAACACTTTTAAAACGGGTTTCGCTTAGTCGAACCCGACCACGACATATTTTAAAAATTGTGTCTAGGGGCATTTTTTTAGCTCATAATGGGGCTCTTAGTGATTCAGACCTCTTACTGGTTCAACACTTAATGGTTCAGAGTTCGGGCTGTTTGTTTCGCGAGAAGATGTCTGAATAGTTCAGACATTTAGCTCTGAATGGTTAAGACCTCTAATCTGAATTGGTCAGACATTTGTCTCTAAACGGTTAAGCATTATACTGGTTCTTAATGGTTCTGACCTCTGGTTCAACACTTAATAATTCGGACCTTTTACTGGTTCAACACTTAACCATTCAAAAGTTGCCCACACAACCCGAACTAAGACAGACAAGGCTTTTGTACTCATTGGTTGACACATATCTTATAACTTTTCAAATTTACACACAAATTCATAAATTGATATAAACGATTGCTTTTAAACTAAAGATCTTGACGCGATTCTCTTTAAATTTTAAGGTTCAACGATAAATAATTTAACCATATTACTTTCTGCAAAGCAGGGGCGTATTTTAGAAGGGCCCGTGGGGTGCCCGACCCCCGAACTTTTCGCTCGGTAGTGTTATCTATGTAGCTTTTCGTATAGAAATTTTTGGGTATATAACGTTTTTGACCCCCCGGTTCTATAGATATTTTTGGGTATATACGTTTTCGACCCCCCGTCAGAAATCTCAAGCTTCGACATTGCGGCAAAGGTAAATATCCATCCAAAGTTCTGATTAAGATTAATAAGACAACCCTCGAACTATCTTGAGCAGACCCGATTTCGACCCATGATTTTAACTTAAAAATTACCAGAACCAATTTAAACAAAAGCTATATTTCTAAAATTGTGTTAATCATGTACTCGCATAGCACCAATCATTTGTTGTGGTAAAAAAGATGACTTTCTGAATATATTATATGGTATGGATTAAAATCATCTGAATGCTTGAAGTTATGGACTTAACTTGACATACACGTAAGTGTTTATTATAAATGTGTATTCTTTATTCTATGCTTATTTTAATTGCCATTAAGTTTATTAATTAATTAAATGATTCTTACATACGAGGCACTCAGGCACGATAACACATTATCAAAATGCACATGTAATAAACTAATGAAAATTATTAAAGTAATAAACTAATGGAAATTAATTCAAGTAATGGTGAGGATGCATGCATCTAAATTTATATAATCGAACAGGCATATTAAATATTAACTAAATATAATAATAAGAAAAAGTCAACTTGAAATCTTTTTATTGAAAAAGACATGTCAGGGACCAACTGTATATTATTACAAAAACAAAATGAAAAAAATTATAACAAGGTTTTATAAACTTCGGATACTTGTAGTTTTTTAAAATGTTTAATTATTATTTTATTATTAATCAATCATTTCGAGTTAACTTTGCAGATGTTATTTTAGTTTTATAAACACATCTATTTGATCACGTTAATACAATCTGATCCAATCATATTATATTGTATCATATTATATCATATCATACAACTACCTACATAAACACAAACAAGATGCAACTTACGTGTCAAGAACGTCGATGTTTTAAGGCCTTTTCCGGCAACCCTTCCTCCGACTTCGTCCTCTCCATCCCGCCAAAGAACGGCGTCAACAAACACATACACACATACCTTAAGCGGAGTCAACCCCGCGAACCGGGCCCCAGCCGCACAGCCAAGTGGTGTGCTATGTTCCCACCTGAAGAGTCTCCAAATATGCAAAACCTATCAAAGTCAAAACACTCAACAACATCATGATCACCAACCCACATATCATCAAATGTTTGACCACCATTAGGGTTTGTACTTGTAGCCAGCTCTTGTAGTCACTTCAGCGCCACCAAAGCGTCGTCCATCGCAGCCGGAAGCCTATGTTCCGGTGCGAGACGTAAGTTAGGAGCCACCACAATGACATGTAGGGTTTCCGAGACTCTAAGGCAGAAGTTGTGGTACTTTGCCCGCTCGAACGCCCCGACGCAGAACCCCCCACCGTGGAGGTAGTAAATAACCGGAAGTTTGGTGGTGGTGGTGGTGGTGGGTTTGGGTTTGTCGATGCGAAGATGGAGATCATGTAGTTTGTTATAGCAATAATCTTTCCATGTGACAGAAATATCGGCTTTGACTGACATAATAATGGAGTCATTGAGCTTGTGACGACGAATAGAACCGTCGCGATCTGTATAAAGCCTCCTAAATCTTCAACAACATGAGGAAGAGAAGCCATTTGTGTTTTTGTTTTTTGTTTTTTTTTTTTTGAAGGATGAGTAGAAGAAGGAAATGAGGGTGTGAAAGTGAAGAGATGGTCAATGAAACATGTGAAGGGTGTTTTGGTCATTATACAGTCTTAATATACAAAGACCTAGTTACAAAAGTCATCAACCATTCCAATTTAAGACTTGATTAGTAAAGTCAGCCATGTTTGATTAGAGACTTAGAGATCTAAACAATATCCTTGGTCACGCGGAGCAAGCGATTGTGTTTTGTGTTGTTTGGTGTATTTGAAAAGCGAGAAACAATGTGGTGTTTCCTAGGAAGGAGGTTTCTATTAATAAGCTTAAGGAGGGTGTTTTGTGTTGTTTGGTGTATTTGAAAAGCGAGAAACAATGTGGTGTTTGTTAGGAAGGAGCTTTCTATTAATAAGCTTAAGGAGGATATCAAGTAAGTTGAATATCTTTGGATTAAGCATGCCTCACAAAGGCGTAGGATGGAAAGATTGGTGTAAATTTGTGATGTAATTTCTTGTTTTTGTTGGTGTGCGCTATTGTTTTGCTAGTGGCCGTGTGTAAATGAAAGTAGTCGTAAAAAAAAAGTAAAGTTGACACCTTAATTGTTATAACCATTTTTATAGAAAGAAAATAATTATCAGGTTAACACAAGACTGTGTTTAATAAACATACTTGTGTTTTTTGTTTGAAATTATAAGAGTGCATTAGTCTAAACAAAAATCCATGGATTTAACAGGTTTTAAATGGCACATATATTTGGACTATTGGACATAGACTTAACTCTTGAAGATATTTAAAACTTGAGTTGGCAGTATGCTAACCATGCTAACCATAATAGGACAGTAACACTTCAAATAAACAAAGCTATAGGTTGATATTATTTAATGCTTTTTAATTAAGAAATAGAGTAAAAAAATAAGAATAACTTACTATGACAGTATGACATGTATTTATCTTATTATAACTCCATCAATTAAAAATTACACACTAATGGGTGGTGATCCAATGTCCATTGGCAAAAGCAAAACCTTTAAAACATTTGGATTTGGAAGAGGAATGTATTGGGTTCAGGTTCCATTAACGACACAGATTAAAAGAAATTAGGCGTTTAAAAATATTTAAAAAATTACACATGGATCGATATATTAAAATCTTGTTATAAAAGGCTAAAAAAGCGACAATGTCACGAGCAAACAAGTAATCAACAAATGACATGTAAGTCGTAAAGCAAAAACCTCAAGGCATACGACAAACAATCAAAAAATCTTTCAGACGCCCCCTATGGGGTGTTTGAGATTAAGTTTAGAAATGACTTATTAGCTTGTTTGACTCAATAAGCTAACAAGTCATCTGAAATAGCCTTAATCCTAGCTTTTGAAAATGGCTTATTGACTTATTAACTTTTTCAAAAAGTTAAAAAAACTAATAAGTTATTTTCAAACTCAATCCTAAAAACTAAACCCTAAAATGTATATATCAATATAATTAACTATTTACAAACTTATACAATTAATTATTAAATTGCTATTATCATTATTAAGCAAAATTTTATTTAGGTATTTCAATGAACTGTCATTTTGATATTTTATTAGTAGGAGTATTTAACATAATCGTTTTGACTCGTAAAATTTTCTTCTTATAGTACTTGAATCAAATGTAAAAAATGTTCTTGCAACCTCACAAACAATTGAAAGTGTTTGAATAGACAAAAATTTAAAATGTGTCACACGTAGTCTTACGATTGGTATGCCTTTTTATAATAAGAAAAATGAAGTATCAAAGATTAAAAATGTAGACCTTTAAGTACCATTTTGTATGTTTTGAATTAGCATGACACATGATAGAAACATTTTGATGCAGGCCCAAGTGTAGAAGATCAAGTAATGATATTTCTGGAGGCCCATGATCGAGCTTACAAGAGTGATTTACGAAAACGAGCATAACTTTGACCACGGGTCTCCGTTTTAGGCGTTCGATCAGTCAAATCAAAGTTTGAAGCGAGGACGAGGAGCACGTCGTGGCAATGGCCCAAAGGGGCCTTGTCCAAGTTTCGGCCCAAAAAACGCATTCTAGTGGGAGTTATGGACATTTTATGTTTTTTCGGTGTTCTGTGCATTTTGTTTTGGGGCTTTTGTTTGGCCTATGGCCTTTTTGTGGTCCATTTCGAATTTATGTCTTTATTTATATTTTGCTCATGTAATTCTAATGTTAGAAATCAATTTTGAGAATAACTACTTTTCACTTCAAATTCTTTGCCCTTTGAGTTGAATTTCGAGGATTTGAGAAAAATCATTAGGGGTATTCATAGAATCAACGTGATTTGTTCTTCATTATCGTATCACTCCCTACATCACATTTGGTCCAGGATTTTGATCATATTATATATTGGTTAAATATCACAAATTGAAAAAATCAACTCTCTAGATCGTAGAAGACATAAAGCTACGTTACGTGCTAAACTCAAAAAGATTTAAAAAAAAATGCATTCTCTAGAATGTTGACACAAGTCATGTATGTGACGTAAATAAGTTTGTAAACCTAAGCTTGAAACATGAAATGCATTCTTTTTTACTTGAGGTGTTTATCCAAGCCAAATATCATACAAAACTTTCAAATAGATTTTTAAATCCAATAAATATAATCATACCAACCAAAACAATAAAATGATGAAATAAACGACATTTTACTTGTTTTACTAAACCCATTAAACAGTTACATCCTTTCGAAGAGGGTAATGACATGGTAATTATTAAGTGGCAAACATCTTGCGTAAAAAAAAAAATCAAAACAAGTCACTAGAAATACTGACTGTATACAATTTAATTTGATAGTACGGATCATAGTAAATATAACATACATTTGCATAAGACTATTAAACCTCGACTTGAAATTGAATGGAGATGCGTGTAACGTGAATAGACATATACTAAACTTTATAAACTTTATAAAATAATAAATATATATATATATATATATAATGGGTCCTAGGTCCGGGATTTAGGTTTGCCTCATCTTGGTTTTCTTAGTTTTTTTAACAACTCTTCCTAGATATTTTAGGATAAATACACCACTATATGCAAATTACATGATTTGAACTCTGAACATTTTGGTTGTAAAACACATCACTTAAACCATCAGGAGTCCCTTTGAGAACCACGGTTTTCTTAGTTTAATTGGATATTTTCCGGCTCCATCTGCGTCCTTAGTTTACTTCTTTAATTCCAAATCAAACTTATAAGACGCATTATTATTAATCATAGGAGAGGGTATATTATATAAATATATATGTAGTATAAATATCTCTTGTAATACCGGGCCACTTTTGGAATACAATCACACTTACATTTAGAAAGAGAACGCATAAGTAACATATGCATGAGTTAAATATATTCGTTTTATTATAACACCATGGTGCATAATTTCGCTAATTAGTACTCCCTACTAATTATCACGTAACTATTTTATTATTCTAAATACAAATAATATTATTGTATTTTTACGATATAGTAGGCTTACTACATACATTTTTATGTTTAAGTTTAACTGTTTAAGTTGTTAGAGTGTTTAACCCATATTAGTAGAAATTATTAAATGTTAAGTATTTAATGTAAAAATTAAATGATATTCTAAGTATTATAAAGAAAATGTTTTAAATAAAACTTTGGAGAAACATAAAATTGATTATAACTTAAGATAGGGGGTATGGTGATGGCCCATCCTTGGAGGATCATCCACCACGTAGGCGTCACGTCATAATCCTTTGAAGATGCCCCTCCAAAGTAGAAGCGCTTGAAATGGAGGATGAGCCTACCCCACCAACTTTATTTATTTTCATCTACTTTTTTAACATTTATTAAATAATAAGATATAAAACCAAATTCATTAATATTAAAAAACCAAACCTTACATAAGTTAAAAAAAACTAAAAAAAATCCTAAAAACTTTCATATTTTTTCATGATTCTTTCTTGAAATTTTTTTAAGGTAGCTCGTTTTTCTTCAGGATAATTTTCAGTGTCGGCCGTCAATATGTCATATTCTTGTAGTTGGTTTTTTTCATTGTTCACCCAAAACTTTTCTTCCGCCACGCGTTCCTTCGCCTTTGCCTTTTGGGCCGTGACCTCCTTGTACTCGTTGAATTGGGCCATAAACGCCTCCATCTTTGCATCCTTATCGTTTTGTTTCTTTGTAGCCGCTTCCTTTTTTGATTTGTCCCAGCCCGGGGGACGTTCCTCCTCTCGTACGGCGTACTCTTCTTCGTCAAATTCGGCATCGTCGTTTAAATTAATTTGACATCTTGCGTCCAAACCGCCGGCATTAAAACTACCGTCTCCGAGGTTTTTTGACGTTTAGCCATCTCAACCTCATTTGGAACCGGCGCCCACTTTTTGTTAATTCGTAAAACTTCCCCAACCCGAATTTGTGGGAAAGCGTTTTCATGGTTGGATTTGTATTTATCCATCGCCGCTTTAAATACATCCCTGTAGCTCATCCCACTACAGCGCCCACTTGTATATAACTTATTATATATCTCCGCAAACCGGTTCACGACCGGTTGCATCTTTCACCACTTGGAAGATATCGAGTCGACGTCGCGATAATGTCCTTGATCCATTAACTCAAGGAACTTTGGTAATACCGTTTTCCAAAATCCCTCGCCGGTTTGGTTGTTACATATATTTAACAAAAGTATATTTTAAAAAAATTATATTAAAAATATATATTTAAAAAAATAACTTTACATACCGACAACGAGGTGTTTGGATGTGCCAATAAACGCCTTTGCTAAGGCCTCCTCTGTAACATCCGTCAAAAAACGGGTTTTCAAAACCCGCTTCGAATTAATCAAATACTCAGTTATAATTTTTTCGTTGCGCATTTATTGCTCAAATAAATTTTAAACAATACATAATTAATATATAAATTAGAATTTTTAAAAATAATTATTAAATAACAAAAAAATAACGAATTAAAAAAATGTGGAGACGCCGGGTTTCGAACCCGAGTCACCCACAGACTTATACACACACAACTTTCACCACTCCGCCACACGCACTAGTTGTATGATTTCTGAAACAAAATAACCATTATACAAAAACTCGCAGAGTCACCGGTTTGAACCAAGTCTGTAACCGCTGAAACTGATTCAATCATCAAATTCGGCGGTTGACTCCGAAATCAAGTAAGAGTAATTGACGATTAACGTCAGTTATAACCGAAACCTTAAAGCCCTTCATTCAAAATCGTTGAAATCATAACCGAAAAAAATTAAATCAAGATGAAGACCGCCACTGCCTATAAATACTATCTACAAATCATTCCAAGCTCATACTTCCAATCGTTCACGAAATCACCCTGCTCAAAACTTTTGTTCTGTTCGCCGGAATTCCTTTCAGTCACCGGAATTTGTCTACATTTCGCCGGAATTGGTCACCGGAAAACCGAAGAATCCATTTCTATTATTGCCTTACTCTAAAGTAAGACTCTCAGAGCTCAGACAGAAGTCACCCACACTCACTCGATCATCACTCGGAAGTTTCTGTTAAAGTTTGGCCATCAGTTTTGTTCCGAGCCGTCGGAATCAGTCGCCGGAAGCATCAAGATTCCCGCATTTTCCAGTTGGTATGCAACCTTAAAACCTTTCTATGTCATTACACCATTCTTTCGAATAACCAGAACTGATACAGATTCCTATAAGTCGAAGTTCAGTTCTTGGTTATGTTCTAGGAAGAAAACGAGGTCAAGTTGTGTTTATAATTAATCAAAAACGGGTTATAATCGGGTTAGACACACAGTCCAGCGGTGGACTGTGTGCATTTTATACGGAAGATACCGAGTTCGATACTCGAACCACACCGATCCACTGAAATTAAATCCATTGTTTTTAAAAACAAATCAGATCGCTTCACAAGAAAGTGGTTAAATAAAATAAAAATCCTATCTTATACGGGTTAGACACCCAGCCCAGTTGGATGGGCTGGGTGCAACACAATATAAGAACGCGGGTTCGAGTCAAGTTATAAGCAGCCGGTTGGTTCATTTCAAAATCTTTTTAAATTAAGCAATTTCTGAAATATTCTAATAAGCATATAAATATAATTAAAATCAAAAATATTTCGGGTTAGACACGTAGCTCAGTTGGTAGAGCTGCGTGCACGCGTACGGGAGGTCACAAGTTCGAACCTCACTCAGCGCACATAATTAACAAGGTCCGACCGGTCAACGGTCAAAAAGTCAAAAAGTCAAAATTCTTATTTTATTTTTATTTATTTATTTTATTTAAAAATCAATTAAAAACACTTAAAAATAATATTTTTGAAGTTAGAAAATTTCCTTGAACTCACAAAAATAAATCTAACAATCCCATTAAGAACACTAATTAAAAATATTAATCTCAAATAAAAGTTTATTTATTTATCGAATTATTATGTTATTATTTATGTTAGTCTCTCTCGTGGTTAAATCCAAATTCGTGCATTCATCATCAATCCAAGAAACGCACCCACTGTGAGTGAATTCTTACAAATTCTCCTTTTTATTCATGTTTTGGGGTGTATCATGTGTCACTTAAATTAATTCGCTTATTCAAACTCGTGCCATTACCATTATATGATCTAAACTTATAATGTAAATATTGTTTGTTGTGATGTGTGTTTACATATTGTCAAGTTGCATGCAAATCATTCATTAGGCCCATCAGTTCCTCGTGGGAGACGAGTTGAACATCGCGTGCCTCAAAATCATTTATTTGGTGTGTGCGTGAGCATTAATTAATATTATGTGTTTTGTGATTAAATTTACATCTACGTTTACTCATATGTGGTTATGCACTTTATTTTATAATCGATACAATAAACACGTTTAAATGTTTTCATAGGATTCACTCGCCAACCTTTTGTTGACCTAAAAACCCTATTTTTACATATGATACAGGTGGACAGGTTGAAGCAAGGAACACATAGGAAATTGCCTTAGAAGAAAAATAATGAAGTCTTGAAAAATGTATAGAACATGTTGTACTTGTATGATTGATTGTAATGATTCTCCTTTAAAAAGAAATAATAAATATGAAACTTTATAATAAATGTCATGAGCTTTGATGAAAACCCAATCATGCCCCGACTACCATTTCCGCTGCGGGTCAGGGTGTGACATCCTCCTTGATCGTCGTCCACTGTTTTTGGTCGGTTTTGATTTTGGTCTACCGCCACTTGTTTTCCTTTTTTACATTTGAAGATTGTGGTTGCGTCTCTGGAACGACTTCAGTGTCGTCTTCAACGGATTGTGGTGGTTGTGAGGAATGAACGGTTGTGGTGGTTGAGAAGATTGAATGGGTTGCGTGTTGAACGGGTTTCGCATCATCAAGCTTTGTAACGCTTGCATTTGTTGCGTATTCAAAAAAGGGTTCGGAGATTATTGGAAACCCGCAAAAGCGTTGCTGTTAAATTGCGAGAAAGGGTTCGGTTCCATTTGTGAATAGTACCCGGGCACCAAAAAAATGTTCGGGTTTGGATTTGGGTTGTTCGGGTTGTATGGATCCATTGTAAAAAGTAGAAGAATATTTTATAAAAAAAGTAGAGAGTTTATAAAAAGTTGAGAGAGAGATGGGGTTGAAGTGGGTAAAAAATAGGGGTAAAAAGGTTGTATTTATACAATTTTAAGTGGGTAAAAATTTGATTTTGAATTAAGGCATTTGATTTTTTTTCAACGGTAATATGGACAACGTCCATATTTTTTGTCTTTTATTGGGCGGCACAAACGTCTACATGTGGACGATTAGGACGACGACCCAAGGGGATGGTGTTGGGGGCGGCGACCGGCCATGCCGAGCCCCAAGCCGACCCCCATACCGTCCAGCCTTAGAAGGTTATGTTTATGTGAACAATATTAATTAAAATGATTAAATATAAATACTTAAATGTAAACATATAAGAAAGATTTTTAAATTTTAAATTATACTTTCAATTTTTTAAATCTTACATAATTTTGTTTCAAAAACCGAAATAACTGAAAACCCGAATCGGTGTAAAAACCGAAAACAACGAAACCGAACGGGGTTAAAAAACCGAAAAAACGAAATTTCGCTACCCAAAAACCGAACCGGACCAAACCGTGTGCACCCCTATTTAAAACCTTAAACCCTACAATATATAGAAACGAGATCCGGAGAGAAGATTTGAAGTGTGAGAACGATGAGAACGGATCCTGGCCCAACACCTGGCAGGTGCGTGCTAAATGATACGCGGGATACGATTGTCATTTTTCGACCCCGATCAATACATGGCGTTATCATTATTCAAATATGGCGTTTTAATAAGAACAACTAGATCTAATGTAAAATTCTAAAACAATTCTTCGTCGTTTTCTTTATCCTAAACTTATTGTTTTTTGAGTTTGGCGTTTGTGTCATCTTGGCGTTTTACAAGTCCTTTTTTGCAGAAGAATAATATATTTCTTAAACGAAAAATTAGATAACAAACACCAGAAAAAAATAGAAGTGCAAAAAAAATGAACTCAAAAATCCGAATGCAATTTTTTCCCAAAATCCTCACTATCATCAATCTCTTTCTTCTTTTAAACTACAAGAACTGTCACAAATTTATGGCGTTTTGTGGTCGTTGTGTGAAGTGGCTTTTGCGGATGTTGGAGACATAGATCAACGCCGTGTGAGTGGATGCTATTTGTTCCTCATCTTCATCCTCATTATGGAGTCAAAATAGCATTTGCACTGGTATCGGCCTCATTCTTCTCATTCAAATATTCATCAAGAAAAAAACACACAAAATGACATATCGTTGTCATCTGTCTCTTTTTCTTGAAGTTTTGTCCATCTCATTCAGTAAAAGCTTATTGAGTCATCTCCCCACCTAAGAATCCTCAATATCCAAGAGAAGTTAGACATAGACCGATACCGTATATTGTCGATGCTATTATTGGGGTGTAATTGTGAGTGGGGTTTTTGCTTGATGTCCAAGATAGCATTTACACATATGCTTATCCTCATCCTCATCCCACTCCAAAATAGCATTGACACTGATATCGGTCTCTTCTTCTCATCCAAACCTTCCCCGAGGAAAGAGCATACAAAGCGACATATCATCGTCGCTATAGCCGTTTTCTTGAAGATTTGTTCATCTCATTCAGCAAAAGTTTATGGATGTGAGCATGAGAACATGGCGTTTTTTTAAGCGAAAATGGAATGCAAGTGATCATGGCGTGTTAATTGAATTGTTTAGCAAAAGAAATATGGCCTTTTTTGTGTTTTTGGGTGTGATCAATATGGTTCTGAGATCTTTGTTTATATAAGAGTTTTTTTGTCGTTTAGTTTTTTGCGGGATTTTTAATAAAAGGCAGCATTAAAGTATCTGTCTATTCAGTTACTGTTCGTTCAGCTTTTATACGTTGAGGCTGTGAGACGTCCCATCTTTCATGTTTTGGCGTTTTTGTATCTGGCGTTTCAATAAATGATGGTAATAAATTGTATTGTCATTTCACTGATAAGAATTTTAGAACTCACTAATTAACGTTTTTTCAATTGTGGTAATTTAGCGTTTTATAGATAATTGGAAGAAACAATATTTTTAATATTTAAAAAGTAGTTAGCAAAACACTTTTGGAATACAAGAGAACGCATAAGTAACATATGCATGAGTTAAATATATTCGTTTTATTATAACACCATGGTGCATAATTTCGCTAATTAGTACTCCCTACTAATTATCACGTAACTATTTTATTATTCTAAATACAAATAATATTATTGTATTTTTACGATATAGTAGGCTTACTACATACATTTTTATGTTTAAGTTTAACTGTTTAAGTTGTTAGAGTGTTTAACCCATATTAGTAGAAATTATTAAATGTTAAGTATTTAATATAAAAATTAAATGATATTCTAAGTATTATAAAAGAAAATGTTTTAAATAAAACTTTGGAGAAACATAAAATTGATTAGAACTTAAGATAGGGGGTATGGTGATGGCCCATCCTTGGAGGATCATCCACCAGGTAGGCGTCACGTCATAATCCTTTGAGGATGCCCCTCCAAAGTAGAAGTGCTTGAAATGGAGGATGAGCCTACCCCACCAACTTTATTTATTTTCATCTACTTTTTTAACATTTATTAAATAACAAGATATAAAACCAAATTCATTAATATTAAAAAACCAAACCTTACATAAGTTAAAAAAACTAAAAAAAATCCTAAAAACTTTAATATTTTTCATGATTCTTTCTTGAAATTTTTTTAAGGTAGCTCGTTTTTCTTCAGGATAATTTTCAGTGTCGGCCGTCAATATGTCCTATTCTTGTAGTTGGTTTTTTTCATTGTTCACCCGAACCTTTTCTTCCGCCACGGTTCCTTCGCCTTTGCCTTTTGGGACGTGACCTCCTTGTTGTCACACCCCGACCCGCAGCGGAAAAGGTGATCGGGGCATGATTGGGTTATCATCAAAGCTCATGACATTTATTATAACGTTTCATATTCATTATTACAATTTAAAGGGAAACATACAATCTTAATTTCATCATGTCCTAAACATCATTCTAGACTTCATTGTTTTCTTCGAAGGCATTTCCTATGTTTTCCTTGCTTCATCCTGTTCACCTGTATCATGTGTAAAAATGGTTTTTGGATCAACAAAAAGTTGGCGAGTGAATCCTATAAAAAGCATTTGAACAAGTTTATGGAATTGATTATAAAATAAAGTGCACAACCACATATGAGTAAATATAGATGTAAACATATTCATAAAACACTTAATATCAGATAATGCACACACATACAATAATAAATTGTTTTGAGGCACGCGTTGCTCAACCTGTCTCTCATGAGGAACTGATGGGCCTAATGAATGAGTTTTGAGGCACGCGTTGTTCTACGAACTGATGGGCCTAATGAATGATTTGCATACAACTTGATAATATGAAAGACATAACTACAAACAATATTTACACTCTAAGTTTAGATCACAATATGGTATGGCACAAGTTTAAATAAACGAGTTAATTTTAGTGACACATGACACACCCCAAAACGTGTAATTAAAAAGGGGAGTTGTAAGATTCACTCACAGTGGGTGCGTTCGGTTGATAATGTTGAATGCGCACGAAGTTGGATTTAACCACGAGTGAAACTAACCTAGATAATAACATAATGGTTCGGTAAATAAGCGGATTATATTAATCAATTTTAGTAGGATTATTGGATATATTTTTGTGAGTTTAAAGCTATTTTCTAACTTTAAAAATGTTATTTTTAAGTATTTTTAATTGATTTTTAAATAAAATAAATAAATAAAAATAATAAAAAAATGTTGACTTTTTGACCGTTAACTTGTTGACCGTTGACCTGTTGACTTGTTGACCGGTTTTATTGTGTAACTGTATGCGCCAGGCAGGACTCGAACCCGAGACCCCCCGTTCGCGTGCACGCAGCTCTACCAACTGAGCTACGTGTCTAACCCGAAATATTTCTATTTTTAGTTATATTTATATACTAATTGAATTAATCCGAAAATCATTTATTTTAAAAACGATTTTAATGCATCGGCTCAGAAATTCATTATAACATGTAAATAATAAATACATCATTCAATACATAAATGGATTTGGGAAATGATTGTCAAATTATTCATATATATTCACTTATTTCAGCACAAACAAAGTAGAATAAACGGTCCCACGCAGCAGGTGCACTCTCTCTCTCTCTCTTATTTGTTATGTTTTTCTCTCTTAGATTCGTTGATTAAAATATATTCAGCTGTAAGAATTAGCAAATTACATCGCGTATTGTTGTATTTATAAGAGGAAAGAACTGTTTGTGACATCACCATGAAAGCGACAGTTAAACAACCTATTAAATGATATAACTGCCAGCAGTTTACAAAAATAGTGGATAATTGACTAACCACTAAAATACAAACCTCTTGGAAATACAAAGGGAAACAAATGGAAAACTAAACTGCTGGAGGATTCCAGCACTTTTGGTTTCCTACTCTTTGGTCTTCATGTGTTGACTTGTTGACTAGCACTTGTCTTCAGTTTTGACTAGTTGACCCGACACTTTGTCTTAAGATGTTGACTTGTTGACCAATACTTGAATAACTCAACTCTTTGACTTGGTTTCCAGCTCTTTGATTCCTGATGTTCTTTTCCAACTGTTTTGGTTAGTTGTTTGTAAAACTTTCAAGGAGGAACTTCTTGTACTTTGATTAATGCTTCAATCTTATTCAATAGACAAAGAAGATGATTCTTTTAAGTTTTAGCTTTACTATTAGCAGATTCTACATAACCCAACAAATATATAATAATAATTAAAACGTCTACTAATTATTTTATTTAAATTAAAAAGGTTATAATATGACAAAGAACAACTTTATTGCAAACTAACTTTACGTGCGTGTCCCACATACATTTTTTTTATTCCCTATAATAATTTATACTTGTATGGTCATAAAAAAAAGGAAAATCATTAAAATAATAAATTGATTAAAAAAATTATCAAAATAAACATTTTCTTTAACTTCACTTCTAACTTCTTTAACGATCCACAACATGAAAATCTTACATGACTACTACGTGTCACTTCCTGAACGGTCCATATCATCGACAAAAGTTTAGTCATCGGTTATTGTTTTAAAAGTTATTTGGGTGAATCCTAAATCAACTTGTTCATTTTAGGTATTTTTTTCAATCAAATATACAATAACTAAAGCAAAGTAAAAATAAAGTCATGAGCTCTCAATAAAGAAAACGAACAATATTGATTAATATGCAATTTTGTGTGTTACAATCATTAAGTAACTAGGATGGTTCAATACGTAATCAATTTTAAAGTTTACAAGAACCGCTTACATATTTTACACAATAAGTATAAAGTTTTGTAGGACTCAGAAATAGTGCATTGGTTACATAATCGCCCTGTCACGATTAAAACAATATGTATACCACTTATTTACTTAAAGTTGATCTTGTACTAAATTTTCCTTGCTTTAATAAGTACACACTAGAACTTTTCGAGTATTTTGTCATCAAACAAAGCTCCAAACTATGCATTGGCAGCAAGTGCAACTATTCTGCCATGTGGAGAGATCATGCATGATGCATAGAGTGTATCATGCTTACGTAGAGTTGTTTCCATAGGACATACATGGTGTTAACCCAGCCGGGCTCGCAGTGGCGAAACTTGAGATTTCCGACCGTGGGGTCGAAAACGTATTATACCCAAAGTTTCTATAAAACCGGGGGTCGAAAACGTATATACCCAAAAATTTCTATACGAAAACTACATACTCTCCACTACTGAGCGAAAAGTTCAGGGGCCGGCCGCCCCATCCCGCCCCCACTATGTTGCGCCACTGCGGGCCTCGTCTGAGCCTCATCCACTTTGCTTGGGCTAACGAATCGAATAAGACGTTAAACTAGTTTGCGATTAACTTATAGGTCTAAAACAACCAATACACGCACACACATGTGTATACACATCAAGATTAGCCTAATTATTTGCTTTAATTAGCAACTAAATTGAAAAGGATTGCATTGTAGGTATTTGAAAGCTAATTATATATGAAACAAGTTACATGTGTGTGTGACAGACTATATATATTGCGTGCCAGTAATATGAAGAAAACTCCAAAAACTTAGATGCCCTAAGAAAAGGGTAACATGAGGATGAAGCACAACCTCACAATATCAAACACATCCACAATCGTGGTTTGCTAAGCTTCACAACAAAACCCTCCATTAATGTTAAAAGTTAAAAAGGGACGACTCTTCGATCGACGCCCATCACATAAAAAGGATCGGCCGGCCACGCTAGAAAAACAAAACATTTTCGTGCCCTTACACGTATACGGCAATTGTGATCGAATGGTACTACTGAGCTTGATGGGTTGGTTTGATAATAAATGTACAAATTATAAGAATATATGTGTTTGGTTTTGTTGTTAGGTGATTTTCCCACTAATTTAATTTCTTTCAATGGATTAAGGGTATAGTTGTCTTTTCAAGTTGGTAGGTTTATAAATAGATATGACACTAGCTTCCTATCATTATTAGTTCCTCACTTGCTTGAAGTTAAGGTGCGTATAAACCTTGGAGTACTTCTAGTTTGCACTTGAATTCTTTTGTATCTGTTTGTTCAGTTAATTCTATAGTTTTTCCATTGCTTTACGAAAAGAAACCCTCATTGTATATCGTCTAGATATAAATTCTGAAAGAATGTTAGGGTTTTCATACATGCATTGTGTTTGTCAACTTCTCATTTCTTGAACATGATAACGTTTTCTCTCTAGTCGGGTCGATAAAGATCAACGCCCTAGTGCTTCTTATGATCTAATAAGTGAACGAGTCGGGTAAGAAGAAGATCTTTTCACGCGTTACATATAAAATATTTCTTTCTAATCTTGTCAATGAAAAGGTCTAGACTTAGAAACATTTTATGTCATTCTTGTTTATGATCCATTTATGTATGTGTCAAGTGTTAATGAAAGTTGTTTTATGGGTGCATGTAGCAAACAACATGGAGAATCCGGATTCGAGTTCAGGTTTATTCAGAACCCAATCTGATCAACTAACCAAGACCATATTGGATGCAGACTCGTTGAAATCCCCGATTTCAAGCGAGGTTACGAAAGAGGTGGACAATCAAACACTTTCAAGAAAGTCTAGCAGAAATCAAGTGCTTGCATCATCAGGAAGAATTGGCAATAGTGGAAGGAACACACACATTAAGAAAGGGAAGAGTGCTCAAATGAAGTTTGAATATGATGATGTTGGTAGCGGGGCCGCCCTGAGTCGGGCCTCTAGCGCGGGCTTAGGGTTCTCATTCTCACTTGCTGGATTCACTATGCAACCAGATGAAATTGCTGATCTTACACCTTTTAGTGAGGATGATATCCGTAAGTATTTTATGTCCATTTTGATGTTTTAACACATTAAAAAGTAGATTTATGTTTTGAACACTAAGAACAAAGAGTTGTGGGGGTAAAGTGGTCACTTCAAGTAGCTGTGAAAGTGATCAAACAACTCACAAAGTGCCATGATAATACTTTTTTGTAACTAAAAGCCAAATGAGGCCATAAAGGTGGATAACAGAAAGTCGAGAAGCAGTTGAAAAGTAGTACTTTCTTTCTTGAGTTTATTAAAATAAAGATATTAAAGTTATAGTTGTTATATCTAGAGCTGGCAATAGCGGTTCGGTGTTAAATTGATGAACTCGAACACTACCTATATATATTTATTCAAACCCTGACTCGGGGACACTTTGTCGAGCCAAACATGTTGTAAACGGTTTAATAGATTGTAATCAAATTGTATACAAACATGTAGTCGGATTGTAATAATGAGTTATACGGATTGGAAATGGGTTAAACTTATATGGTTATACAAAACATTTCATTCTAATATTAAAAGGGTTTATAACAAGTTGACACGATTATATAAAAGAGTTAAACACAGGTCAACCTATACACACCTATTTACTAAACCGGAGGTTAAACTTAGACATGACTACTCAAAATCTGATAATTTTTATCTCGTGTTTATGTCAGTTAAGTAAATATCACCCTAACTTTATCTATCTTGTATTCTGGGACCTAAAAGTAAATATTAACTAACTAGTTGGACCAAAAAAAGCCTTTGTGAGAGAATTGGTAGCCTGTTTTACTGAATACAAACAGTGTAGCCAGCAGACTGCAGTCAATCCAGAGCAGTAGACCAGAATAAGTGGGCTGCAGCATTGTGTAGAAAATGGGGCATGACCAGGACCACCAGGGTCACACCCTGGTCCACTGCTATCTAGTCTCTAGTCAAATCCTCTAGAACATTAGTCCAAGGAAGTCTTGCTCTTATCTTTACATGTTCTACATCTTGGTCCCCTCATTTGAATTTTCGGCACACACGCTTTGATTACATTCATACTTATTGAATTTGTCCACTTAAAAAGCCTTTGGATTAAGAGTAATCAGAACCACATCACAATCTTCTCCTATCATCTTGTAGGTCATATCATATCAAATCCATAAAATGACAATGAATATGCTTGATATGAGCTACACATGGTGCGTAACCTTGATAAACAAACGATTAGATGTAACGTAAATTACAAACAAATATATTTTATCAAAGTTTACACACATGGTCATGAAAGTTGACACGCTTAACCTTAATCTAATCAATCAATCCGGCCCAACGGTAAGTGATAAGATTATTATGAATATACGACATTAGCGCTTCACAAGGGCGGATCCAGTGGTGTTTTGGGAGTTCCTAGGAACCCCTCGGTTTGGAAAAAAAATGGAAAAAAATAGTGAAAACCTTGCATGATTTGGAAAAAAATAATGAGAATTAGTAAGAATCTACCAAAAGGAACCTGGTGAAAAAAATTGCTGGACCCGCCACTGGCGCTTCTCCTATAATAAAATATAGAATAGTAAACACTCTTTAAGGTATTAAATATTATTAGTGTAACTATTTATATAAGTACAATAATAAGAATAATTACAAGGAAACCTGATCAAATCATAACTCTTAATTAGGATAAATAATTAAAATAAATCTTATCCACCTATCATCTCCAAACTAATATAGTTTATCTAATGATAGCAAATATATTATATCTAATGTAAAACATGTTTTGTTACAGCTGAAGACATAGAAGCAGGCACGCGTAGTAAGTTTCAGACCGAACCTACCTTGCAAATCTATCTAAAGGTATACACAAGTACTCAAAATGCATGCAAGGTTCAAATGTTTCACGCTTCGTCGTATATAATGTTCTAGTTTCTATTAATATGTTCTCTCTTTTATAGAAACAAGTGGCCGTAACAATTCTATGAATAAAAATGCAAATAGATTGATTTCCTCTGTGTCTATTTGGACAGGCAAAGATGGAGGTATTTCTATGAGAACATTGCGAGATATTGTCACTTGTCAGGTTCAGTCTTGTACAGAATCTCATGTTGTATGGTATTTATGTACCAGACTAATTCGCGTTAAAAACAAATAAAATAAAACAAGAGAAGTAAGCGAACCGGGTCTCATTCTCTAACAAATGTGGTATAAACTTTTAGTTATTTTATATGAAAAAAATGTTACAAAAATGCAGTTTACAGAAGTGACATACAAGATAATAACCAAAGGAGTGACATCTACTGAAGAAAAAAACATTTTAAAAGGAATAAATGGCGCGGTTAACCCTGGAGAAGTTTTGGCCCTCATGGGTCCATCAGGGAGTGGGAAAACTACTCTCTTAAGCATGCTTGGTGGGCGACTCACGGATCATAATACGGGTGGATCTGTCACTTATAATGACCAACCATACTCCAAGTCACTAAAGAGCCGGTATGTATTGTTTTATTTGATTTAATTTTATATTGGTGTCTGCGTTAGCGGTGTGGTTTTAATGCCACAAACCATAAGCCATGTAAACCAAAATGAAACAGTTGAGAAGTGAAAAACAAACCAAACCAAACCAATTTGTTACTAACTGTTGGTTTCGGCTTTTGGCTCCACGGTTTGGGCTTAGAAACAAAAATGTTATAAGTTTAACCATTCAAATATTGCTAACCAAATAAGAAATATATTTTATGAACCAAAAGGCAAAACAAACTACACAAAACTTCACAAGTTAGATCATAGAAACAAAAAGGATACACTTGTTTTTAATCATGAGAACCGGTTACTTGAAAACTCTCACGGGACCACCTATGCGCTGCTAACTAAAGGGACTAGGTAAACCATAGCTTGCAATGTGGTCGATTTTCCTGTCAAACTTATACTTCTCTCTTCAAATTTGTTTTAAATCCGTAAGAAAAATGACAAACTCCTTAAAGATATAACTAAACTTGACAACCCATTATTGAAACGATCGGTTTTTGTCTAATAATCATAGAAAATTTATAAATGTGATGTGGGCAGGATTGGGTTTGTGACTCAAGATGATATATTGTTTCCGCATCTAACGGTGAAAGAAACAATAACTTATGCTGCTCTTTTGAAACTACCGAAGACCTTGACAAAACAAGCGAAAGTAAAACAAGCGGAAGATGTTATTCGCGAACTTGGATTAGAAAGGTAACATACTGATTTAAGTTGTCTTCTTGATACCTATCAATACTAAAAAACAACAACAAAAGATACTAAGCACAACCTTAAAACAGGTGCCAAGATACTATGATAGGCAACTCGTTTATTAGGGGGGTTTCAGGTGGAGAAAGAAAGCGTGTTTCCATTGGAAATGAGATCATAATCAACCCGTCTCTCTTGTTCCTTGATGAACCCACCTCCGGTTTGGATTCTACAACTGCTTTGAGAATCATTGAACTTTTACAAGACATAGCAGAGGTAAGTTTTTCTTTTTTAAAAACATTGTATATTTAAACATATAAAATTGACTACATAAATAAACGCGTAAATTACTCAAATCAAAGATTCTCATGTTCTTACTTAGAATAGTAAACAAATTAAAACTCGTAAAATTAGGGAAAACCGCCAACACTGAAATTCAGTTTCCAAATAATGGATATGGGTATGATATGATCCGGCCCGTTGAGATGTTTCTGGCCATTATTTACGGCCCCATAACTCTAGACATACTGACACTATCCAAGTAATATCTTTTTAACAAGTGTACGACTTTGTCCAACTAGTCGAAATATGAGTCTGCTAGTTATTGAATCAACTCCATATCGTTTTTTTTTACAATTCGGTGTGTACTTTCTTTATGTGTGTATATATATATATATATATATATATATAACAGGCGGAGAAGACGGTGATTACCACGATTCACCAACCATCAAGCAGACTATTCCACAAGTTTGACAAGTTAATTCTACTTGGTAAAGGAAGCTTGTTGTACTTTGGGAAGGCTTCAGAAGCTATGGGATATTTTTCATCAATTGGATGTTGTCCCTTAATATCCATGAACCCAGCTGAATTCTTGCTAGATCTTGCAAATGGGAATACAAATGATGTTTCTCTTCCACCTGAACTAGAGGACAAACTACATTTAGGGCCTTCTTCAACAGCTGTTCATGAGGTCTTAAACATATTTCAAACTTCAAAACAGTTACTATAAGCTTTTAGTAATTAAATGACATTTTTCTGAGTTACAAGATTGTTTTTTTTAATTATAGTATTTAGTGGAGGCATGTGCAACAAATTTGGCAGATGAAATCAAACGAAAGCTTGCAATCCGTACATCAATCGATCGAGAAATGAAGGCAAACATACATTCAGTGAAACGAGAATGGGGAGCAAGCTGGACTGAGCAGTTTGCTATATTGTTTTGTAGAGGGATTAAAGAAAGAAGACATGATTATTTTAGTTGGTTAAGAATCGTGCAAATCATCGCAACTGCGGTCATCTTGGGACTTCTATGGTGGCGATCAGATGTTCATAGCCCAAAAGATATTCAAAATCAGGTATAATTACATGCTCGGTTTTAAAATGCGTGTAGCGATCTGATGCGTTTTGATCCCAAAATCCGATGCGTGATGCGCAATGTGTGAAGCGCACGCATCACGTATGCGAGGTGTTCATAATTCAAAAATACTAAAAAATATATATAGCTAATATTTTAACTTGTGAACCTTTACACATTAAAATATAATATATTCTCATCATCTTTAGTCAAATTTGTTCAATAAAAGATCTAATTATTCAAATACCGCTTAACTCCATAAGGCGCCTCATTTGACCACATCATGTGATGTGCACATCATGGAACCGCAACACGCGATGCGATCTCATCATTGCATCATGTGATGCGCGCATTTTAAAACCTTACATGTTACCCATTTAAAACAAATTGATGAATATATACTTTTATTAACTACTGGAACTAATGATATATAAATGTGTATTTGCAGGCAGGATTGCTTTTCTTTATTGCTGTGTTTTGGGCGTTTTTCCCGGTTTTTACAGCAATTTTACATTTCCTCAAGAACGCGCAATGCTGAAAAAAGAGAGAGCTGCTGATATGTACAGGCTCAGTGCATATTTCATTGCAAGAACAACGAGTGACATCCCGCTAGATCTTATTCTTCCAATGATCTTCCTCTTGATTGTTTATTTTATGGCGGGCCTCCTGTTAACCGCTCAAGCGTTTTTCCTAACTATGCTTATAGTCTTTTTGTGCATTGTTGCTGCTCAGGTATGATACCTAATTTAATATCAGATCACTATAGGTGATCCGTCGATGAAGTCCTTACCCTGGCCCCTTTTCCCGGGGCCTTTCACTGACGGATTACCGACTGCTCCTAGCTTCACTTACAGTCCTCTCAAACTAGTTCTATAATAAGCATACATATTACTATAGGGGCTTGGACTCGCTATTGGTGCTGCGGTGATGGATTTGAACAAAGCAACAACTATGGCTTCGGTAGTTGTAATGGCTTTCATGTTGGCTGGCGGTTTTTTCGTGAAGGTAACACATGGTGTTTGTAATTATTATAACTTCATGATCAGTTTGATTATATTTCTGTAATCTGAAACACTTACAAGTTTTTGCTACTTTTTGTTTTTGCAGGATGTTCCGGTTTTCATATCTTGGTTAAGTTATTTGTCATTCAACTATCACACATACAGACTTATTCTAAAGGTGCAATATGGACATATAAGTTCTGTAGTTGATGGGATAAAGTTAGACAGCGGGTTGAAGGAAGCGGGTGCACTGGCAGCCATGGCTATCACCTACCGTATCTGGCATACATGTCTTTGCGACGAGCGGCTTAAGATAGATATTTTGAGCATCAACAAGAACTGAAGAATATGTAGTATGTATGTATGTATGTATATTGCAAGGTAAGCATGGAGATACTAACGAACATGCAAATAAGTAGGTGTGGAAGAAGAATATATATCATCTTCTTTGAAACTGTGTAGAGGGTTACTTGCTAATTGCTATTGTATGCAATGAGAATTGTAACTAAATATTTACTGGCATCCAAACAATTTTGGAGGACTAAACAGGACTTTAGTTGAACTTAAACTAGTTTAGAATCGATCTCAAGTAGTTGGCCTCACTTTTTTAACGGCAAATTTGGATCACTGATGGACTATTGGAGCATCATCGTGCCACGAGCAGAATATACGAATTTCCTTGCCTAAAACTAATTGAAGTTACTTATTTGGAATTCAAGGCAGATTTAAATTTTCTTAAGAAGGGTTTATGTCCTCATTTAAAGAAGCTGCATCAATGTACACTAGGAGGAATGAAGCGAAAAGTTGAGACGTTCGTGAGCTATGCAATATTCGACTCGTTAAAAGCTTGACTCGGGTCGAGCTTAAATGAGCTCGAGCCCGATCTTGAGCCTAAAAATAAGTTTGTTCAATAAACGAGTCCGAATCCAAGCTTCCTTTATCGAACTTAAGTAGGCTCGCGGGTTAAATATCTTATTTATATTTTATTTCATTTTGAACGTGACTTCTTTAGGACCAATGTCACACTAAACGGCGGCCCTAGCTAAGATCTGCCAGACTATGCGAACCCCCTCGGTGGGTTTGTCACCATCATTTCCCAACCACATGAGCTATAAGCCCAGGTTTATATCCACCCCAATATGATACAAGTGGGAATTGAACTTGAGTGTCTATCTGAAAACCCAAATCTCCTACCACTAGGCCACAAGTGAGGGTATATTTTTTTATTTCAT
>CAMTDV010000404.1:0-24581 GCA_947069175.1 Scalesia atractyloides
GAGGGTTAAAATGACCATATCCTGGAAATCCACGGCTCATTTAATTGTAAATGGCCATGACCTAAGCACGGGGTGTAGGCATACACCCGGCCGATGCTAAAATAAATTATAACCTATTAGGGGTGTACCTATTAAAGGTATTAAAGGGGTGTGTCGATTAATCATGTCCCCGACATAGTTTTCGGGCTCTAAATGTATTATTAGCATGTAAAACTGATAACATGAAAATAATTTATCCCAAGTTATTTATTAAACAAAAGTACCATTGTGTACACTAAATGTTTTCAAAACGTTTTCAAATGAGTCGGTTAAAATGTATTTACCAGTGAAAACTGACGTATTTTCAAAGACTAAGCGCAGGTCACAAGTCCACGTAATTAGGCTGGAAGTGCTCAGCGAAGCTTAAAAGGAATTTGCGACTCCTTGCTTAGAAGGCCTTAGTCTGTTAAACTTCTTTTGTAATCTCATTTCGATCCGCCTGTGGATCTAATTACAAGCGTTGTATTCATTTTTGAACTTTGAACATTCGAATGTTTGTAATCGTAATTATCGAGATTTCCGCTGTGTTTTGTTGTATTGTTTGGTAATGATGATATCAACTTGCGTCACGATATTCTCCACCCGGGCCCACCGGGTTACACGTGGAAATTAGGGTGTGACATGTTGGTATCAGAGCCAACTCTCGAGTGAATTAAACACTAGCCTTTTGTGTTTAATCTCGAGAATACATATTAACACATATCTCGTAGACTTCTGAGTCTATACTTTGACCTAGGTTTAATCATTTTTCCATCTTATTATTCTAGCGTTGCATTTTGTTTAACTTGTTTTTAAAGCAGGAATAATGCCACCTAAATTTAGACGCGAAGGAAAAGGCAAGGGGCCCATGAGGGGTGGACCCTCTATGACCGGACCATCTTTCAGACCCTCTCTAGCTGGAGCAGCTAATGTGCCTGGTCACAACCCTTACGAAGGATCCGGAGACTCTTCGTCTCCATTTGAACCATATAGACATTCCATCTAGCACGAATACTCACACGCCCAACATTCTTACCATTCTCATCATTCTCACCAATCACACCATTCTCATTCCATTCTCACCAAGAATACTTGAACTTTAACTTCGTCACCCAGTTAACCAACCTTCACCCGAAACCCCTCCAGTCGACTCACCAACACATATGGAGGAAGATTCCGATCCGGAGGAGTTTCCACAAACCGGATCATATGGTCATCCCATCGAGCTGTCTAGTGGCTCGAACTATTTGGCGGGATCTCCGTTTCGAGGTCCTGATGATTATGAACAAAGATGGGCACAATATGTGTTCGTCAACACACCCTCATACCACAACACTCCCCAACATCATGCACCATCACCACATCAGCCACCACCGGAGTCATCATCGCAACCACGCCAAAGACGTGGTGCCCGCATGTCGGTGCATGCTGGTCAAAGGTCGGGTTCGCTACCACCTTACCACCATCCTATCCAGTTATCTCGGAGGACCCGCAAATGGGTGGGCCCTCAAACACATCGCCAATGGTGGGACCCCCACCACAACTAGCTGTTGAACCTCAACCATCACTACCACCACAGGATTTTGCAAATCCAATACCTACTTATACAGGGCCATCAGGGTTTAACTCTGTCGACCCTCCGGTTTGTATAACCACCTCCACCTCAGCCTCAACCCCAATCGCAATTACCCCTCGAGGCTATTAATGAGGCCTTAGATCAGGTCAGAGAAATGTGGCAACAAGTTAAGAAGTCAGAGAAGAAAACAACCAAATTTATCAAGAGACTCTATAAAGCTATGAAAGGGAGGAAGGATGAGTAGTTTTTTTATTTTCACTTATGTAATTTTAAATTTCAAAAAGTCCCTGCAAGGACATTGTTGTTTTTCTTTTAAGTCCCTGTGAGGATATTGTTATTTCTGTTAAGTTCCCGCGTGAACTACTTTTGTTATTTTCAAGTCTTATATATTAGGCAATTATGCAATGTTCCTTCTAGTAAAAATCTTTCTTGTTATTTTGCAATCATCGTCATTTTGTTCAAATTTTATTGATCCGCTATATTATCCAAAGATCTATCAGCCAATGACTATGATCAATTAAATTGGCAAATGAAAATTTCGGAGGTAACCTTCTGTCTAGCAAATGTGAACAATGTTCAACTTCCAAATTTATCATTTCTCTATGTTAACCCACAATTTGGAGTTAACTTTTAAATTCCTGTGATAAATATTGTCACATTAATCAGTTGGGTAAATGACAATGTTCACACCCTATCGCCTAAGTGATTAAATTAGATCCTGGCTAAAACATTCAAACACTCGATAGTAGTGTAAAGCCAATGTGCAATGATATATTTGTCCTTAGTGACAAAAACAGTAGTGACGTTTGATACACTATCTGATAAATTCTGGACTAATTCCAATTCATAAATGCCTATAATGGTCCTTTGAGACCTAGGTGATATCGCATCTTTTCAACTGAAATCTATATGGTTAATAAACCATTTCATCAAATAAGGGTACGCTGCAACAACTAACCGAACTCATATTGGTAGTTAGAATCTAGCTGCAGCTATGGTAAACTCTAATGAAGTTAATAGCAAATGCAACGACGATGATGCCAATGAGAACATCATCATTAGTAAGAACGACTTAAGAGACCTTATTGCCGCAGAAGTTGGCAAAGCCTTGAGGGATAGGTCTGAACGTGTAACACCTCGAAAATTTCGCATAATAAAATTCTGACACATGTCACAAAAATTCTTGATGGCCACATGTAACCGAGAGGGACCAAAAGACGCCGCCATGTTATTTTAATAACCTCTGAACGAGCATCGGAAAAGTCGTAAGATCAAAAGTGGAAAAATGCCAAATTTCAATTTCTCTGAAGGTCCTTGTGGACCGTAAGGTTAAACAAAACATTGTTTCAGTAAGGCGGTTACGAACCGCAAGCCTTTATGGTTACGGTCCGTAACCAATTCAAATCTGTGGGCGCCAGAGGTCTTTACGTACCGCAAGGCAAAACCCTTACGGTCCGTAAGGGACTGCCAGAGGCAAATTGTTGGCAGCTTGCTGCCCTGCCACCTTTTACACCATTGCCACTCCCCTCCTGCTTGATACACGTCCCAAAACACTTGTTTGCATCTATGAGCAAGCCCCAACACCTGTCATGATCCCATGCTTGGCCCTCAAGTATAAATAGGTGGTGCATTGCATCACTTTGACTTGCTCACTTCCATTTCATCTCCATCTCACTCTCTGGAGGTTCCTGATCTAAGGGAGCTTCCAATCTAGTCATATTTCGTGCTCAGAGACTTGTATAAGTATTCTTAGCCTTCGTTTTTTAGTTTTATTAGGCATTAAGCCTAAGTCAAAGCGTTGATGTAAAAACGCTTTGACTTTGTGCTAAGACCATTATGGTCCAGCCAATGTTTGTAACGAACATGCCAACGTGATCGTAATAAGGTAGGTAATAATCACTCAAGAGGGCACCTTCTCATTACACGTTTGTTTGTTCAATTGACAAGTCAAAGTTATGTTAATAAAAAGTCAAACGGGTTAGTTTTTAAATAAATCATAACTAGTAATGTAGGTGTTATAAAACCTGTTTTGACACTCTAATAACTTGGTAATAATTATAAGAACATGTGGGAACATGTTCGGCTCGTCAATCCAGGTCTACGGTCGGTTCGCAATCGAAAGTCGCAAAAGTTGACTTTTGCTTTGACTTTCAGTTCTGACCCGATTTAGCAACTTTAACTTTTATTCCTAAGTTGCATTGTGACCATGTTATAGTATACTATAACCCTCTGGAGTTATAGAACATGGTCATGTAGTAATTCCGGGTCATTATGCAAGTATCCGTTAAATATGCCTATAACACCCTTTTGACGTATAAAATGTTTAAACAAAACTTGACAGTCAAAACACAATACCTACTAATATAATATCATTTTAGGATTATTTGGGATAATCATTCAAGCTGCAAACTGAGTTTAAGCTATGTTTGCATATTATGTCCTTAAATGGCGATATTGCCCTTTCAGCACTTTAAATGGGTTTAAACATTTTAATGGACCAAAACTTTATAATTACTAATGTAATATATATATCAACATATTTTGGTCATATAAACCTGGTCACAACAACAGTTTCACTTAAAAACCAAATTTAAATCGTCATTTACCCGACTTAATCGTCGTTTCAACGTCTAATATGGTTTAAAACCATATTAGAGCATTAAGGCTTGATACCTACTGATTTCAAAACATGTTTTCAAAATATTAATAGAAGGTATATGTCCCAAACTCAGATTCCCAAATAAGTTATCAAATTATGTGTGAAGTGACCAAAATACCCTTTCGGGACATAGTTTGGTCCTAAACTATAAACCACACATATAATTGATATCATACTGATATAACATCATAAAAATAAGTATTTTTACAGAATGTTTATGACAATAACATCGGTTTACATATAATCTCATTTATTACATTATCAAATGACGAAATTTGCCCTTTTAAGGCATAGTTCGATTTTAAAACCGTAACAGGCCAACTTGTTGATAAACTTACTAATGTTACAACACATTTTAAATATAATGGCAGATGGAACTTGCATAGGACTCACCCGGTTACCCGGTTTCACTTATATGCGTACGGTTAAGCCTACGTGACTAGTTTGCGCAATTTAACCGAAACGGGTTTAACCATATCGAAATATTCTCAAATTCCAGAATGTAAAATGGTAACCCATATTATACAACTCCTAGTACTTGTCGGGTCAAAAATACATTCTTTTACGGTCATCGCTTAATCTAGCGTTTCATACCGTTATCTTATTTTAAGTTAGTCAGTCCAAGTCAATGACTAAATAAAGACCGCTAGCTAACTAATCGGTTAATAATACCATCCATTCCAAACTAGAGACTTCCAGTAGATTGTTTTCCGGGCTAGTTATTTTGATTACGGCTGTGCATTGCTTATTTTCTTATTTACTAAAGATTTTGCAAGATAGGTAAATACTTTAACTTATTTTATGGGATTAAAGACCATGAGTCGGGAATTCAAATAATCCATTTTAATTCGTATTGCTTAATATTAAACATTTGGGGGGTTAAGACAACCATTTCCTGGATATCCACGGCTCATTTAATTGTAAATGGCCACAACCTAAGCACGGGGTGTAGGCATACACCCGTCAGATGCTAAAACAAATTTATAACCCATTAGGTGGTACCTATTAAAGGTATTAAAGTGGTGTGTCGATTAATCATGATCCCGACATAGTTTTCGGGCGCTAAATGTATTATTAGCATGTAAAACTGATAACATGAAGATAATTTATCCCAGTTATTTATTAAACAAAAGTACCATTGTGTACACTAAATGTTTTCAGAATGTTTTCAAAACGAGTCGGTTAAATGTATTTACCAGTTAAAACTGACGTATTTTCAAAAGACTAAGCGCATGTGACAAGTATACGTAATTAGGCTTGAAGTGCTCGGCGAAGCTTAAGAGGAATTGCAACCCTTTGCTTAGAAGGCCTTAGTCTGTTAAATTTCCTTTTGTAATAATATTTCGATCTACCTGTGGATCTAGTTACAAGTGTTGTATATTAATTTGAACTTTGAACATTCAAATGTTTGTAATAGTAATTATCCAGACTTCCGCTGTGTTATATTGTATTGTTTGGTAATGATGATATCAACTTACGTCACGATATTCCCCAACCGGGCCCACCTGGTTACACGTGGAAATTAAGGGTGTGACAGGTTGGTATCAGAGCCAAGTCTCGAGTGAATTAAACACTAGCCTTTTGTGTTTCATCTCGGGAATACATATTAACACATATCTCTTAGACTTCCGAGTCTAGACTTTGACCTAGGTTTAATCATTATTCCATCTTATTATGCTAGCCTTGTATTTTATTTAACTTGTTTTTGAAGCAGGAGTTATGCCACCTAAATTTAGACGCGGAGGAAAAGGCAAGGGGCCCATGAGGGGTGGACCCTCTATGAGCGGACCATCTTTCATACCACCTTTCAGACCCTCTCTAGCCGGAGCAGGTGATTTGCTTGATCACAATCCATACGAAGGATCCAGAGACTCTCCGTCTCCATTTGAACCATATAGACATTCCATCTCACACGAATACTCCCCGCCTCAGTCACACTCCCACATTCTTACCATTCTCAGCATTCCCACCAATCACACCATTCACATTCCCATTCTCACCAAGAGTTCTTTAACTTCAACTTTGCAACCCCGTTAACCAACCCTCACCTGAAACCCCTCCAGTCGACTCGCCAACACATATGGAGGAGGATTCCGATCCGGAGGAATTTCCCCAAACCGGATCATATGGTCATCCCATCGAGCTGTCTAGTGGCTCAAACTCTTTGGCGGGATCTCCGTTTCGAGGTCCCGATGATTATGAACAAAAATGGGCACAATATGTGTTCGTCAACATACCCTCATACCACAGCACTCCCCAACATGATGCTCTATCACCACATCCTCAAATTAGGATTAGATAGGAAACAGGTGGATCAACCTCAGCCATGACCCGAGTCATCATCAAAACCACGCCGAAGGCGTGGAGCACGCATGTCGGTGTGTGCTGGTTAAAGGTCGGGCTCGCTACCACCTTTGCCACCATCTTATCCAGTTATCCCGGAGGACCCGCAAATGGGTGGGCCCTCAAACACATCGCAGTGGTGGAACCCCCACCACAACCAGCTGTTGAGCCTCTGCCTCAACCAACTCTACCACCGTAGGATTTTGCCAACCCAATACCTGTTTATACAGGCCCGTCTGGGTTTAACTCAGTCGACCCTCCGGTTTGTATAACTATGTTGGGATTGACCCCTACAAAAGAACAGATGATAAAATGCAAAACAGGTCTGTTCTAAATGACCCAGAATAAACAGTGTTTTTGTTTCAAAACTTCCTTCAATGACAGATATCTAACATCTGATGGTTCTAACATCTGTTCAGTGCTAAGCTCTGTTGGTTTAAAGACTGTTGAAGCCAAACCTCTGCTTGATGTCAAAATTCCGTTGGAAGTCAAAGGTCTGATCATCCTTTGAAGAACAGTTGGATAAAGCTTCATCATTGGTTTCGCTCATCAGTGGTTAGCTTTATATTTGCCTAGCTATCAGTGTTTTGCATATGTATCAAAGGATAACAGTAGAGCGGTTAGAGGTTGTTAGGTTTGTTAGATGTCATTGTCTTGGTGATGTCAGCAAAGATGCCACAAAGTTAGGATTTGTACTATAAATAGCAGTGCATGTACTGTTCTATTTAGCTCACACACATACACACACTTATCTTGTACTATCTAATCTGTGTGAAGCTCGGGCTGAGGGGGAATTAGTGATTCATGCATGTAGTTACTTGTAATCATTTCAATCTTTTGAGTAATGAAAGCATTGTGTGATAAAAGCTAATCTCTCACTTGATTGTGTTACAAAGTTTTAAATCGTATTCCGCTGCAAGGTATTATGTGTTTTTATCTTATTTATAATCAATTTGTTTAAAACAACACAATCAGGTCAAACTTAGATCCTAACAATTGGTATCAGAGCTTGGTCAGTCAAATTCGATCTAACAATCGATTTGACGTAAAAAGATCAGCTCAATTTCTATGATACTGTGTTATTCATTGTTGGAAACGGAGTAAGAGTCAAATCACGTTATATACGATTTCAGTATTTGTGTTGAAATTTGTGATGATTCCATGAGTGACGGTTGCTAAGGATTCATCTAAGGTATTTAAAAGACTTGAGGTGAACCTAAACCTTAGGAACAAGATCTATATGAGGAATATATGGGTTGATATTTAGAAAAACCAGATCAAAAGTAATGTGAATTTAGCATAAGCATTTTGCAAAAATGTCTAAGGATCTCAAAACATTATGTAAATGATTCTGGATTGATTACTCTTTCCTTAAAAGCCTTCCAGTGAATGTTACGACATTTGCCTATGGAAAGGATAAAATGGGAATAGAAGAAAAATCGCAAAACTTTGAAAGTGTGTTTTCTCAAAACTTTTAGTAACAAAAGAAAAGAGTATAAACATAAAACACCTAAGAGCTCACTAGCTAGTACTACAAAAGGAAAACCTAAAATTGAATTTTCGTCTCTGCTCAAACATTGTTACCAAATAAGCTGAGTGCAACCACTGTTTACGGGTAGATTCAGGTAACTGATGTATATGTAGTTAAAAATTGTTTTAAAGGAGAACTTAGGACATCAATCAGGTCAAATTGATTCATTTATCAAGAAATGTTTAACTTATTTTTTCTAGTAAAGATTTCATGTATATATAGGACATGTGTTATTTCGTTTCAGTATTTTTGTTCTCTGGAAAGTAATACATGATGAGCTTTCACTTGTTTTAGATAGTTAAAGCTCAAAACCTGCCAGGAAGTAAATCCTTTCTATTTTTAGAGAGAAGGGAGTTACTCTTCCTTGATAATGGATCAAAAGAAATCTATTGATGTTAAAGGTTTATCTCATATTATGCTTATCTAAGCTAACATTGCAGATACTCACATTTCTCACTACAAGAGCAACAGATATTCAAAACAACTGTCAAAACCCATCCTTTGCTGGTTCAACAGTTGTTGATCAAAACAGCATCAAAATCACTGCCCTCACATGATATCCAAACACTGATAACACAGACATCATTTATGAGGGATTGCTATAAAAAGGGTTTGATTTTCTTATAACATGTCTAGTCTAAAGATCAGTTGGGAGATGTAGAAACAAAAAAATGGAATCATGTGTCATTAAAACTTGATCTCTAGGTCCGGGATGCTAAATATGGATTAAAACAAGTTATCTTGTATTTTATGTGTAAATAGCATAAAAATGTTTTCTGAAAATTAAAAATAACCTAAAAATAGTTTAAAATTGAATTTTTCAATAAATCCTCAAAGTCTGTTCAAAGCACTGACAGCATAAATATGGTAGAATAGAAAAATCTATCCACTGCCCAAGTGTATCCTCTGGTTGCTTTAAAGGCACTGTTCGCTATCCACTGACCATATTACTCAACAGTGTTTGATCATATCCTCTGATAGTTCAAAAACTTTCAAACAGTGGTTTAGCCAAACAACTTTTTTCCATTCTCAATCAGAGGTTACACGTGAACAGATGTTATTCGACAGATGTTTGCATCAGATGCCACGTCATTATCACTTTTTCATAAACCCTATAAAAACCCTGTTTTGTCCAGAACAGAGGGTTCACCAAACTGTGTCGATTTAAAAAATCTCAAAAACTGTTTTTCACTCAAATCATGGCTCTTAAAACAAAATCCAAGGCAAAATCAAAAGCTAAATCTAAACCCGTATCATCGACATTCACGTTAATCATCAAAATTCCTCATAACTACACTGCTATACTGGAAGAAACCAAGTCAAATACAAGATATCATTCAATGATTCGGATACTAAAAGAGGCCAAATTCAAGGAGATGCTGACAGCAAAAGCCCCAATTTATGAAGGTTCACTCCGACATTTTTGGGCAAATGTTGAGGTTCACTCAACAGAGGGAATACCTTATGCAATAATCTCAAGAGTGGGCAAAACCTTGATGAAAATTACTCCACAATCGATCTCTCAAGTTTTTAAATTGAATGACACATCATATCCTGTGACATTTCCTCTGGATGAGATCCAAGCAGAGTTTATTGAAAGAGGGTATGCTGCTCAACTCAAAGGTATGACTATATTCAAACCAAATTTCCCTGCTGAGATGAGATTTTTCTTCCATACTATTTTGACATGTCTCTCAGCAAAAACTACTGGTTTTAATGAAATTCCATTGAACATGTAATATTTGGGATATGCTATTTTAATTAATTCAGATTTCGATTTTTCCCAAGTCTTGTTCAATGATATTGTTAATAATTATTATAATATTGCAAAAGAAAAGGCTTTTCTGATACATCCCAAGTTTTTAAGCATATATCTTCAAAATCAATTACCTGGAGATGATTCTAAAATTGGCCCAGTTAGCAAGGCAGGAGCTATGGGTCATGAAACTTTTACACACATTTCTAATCAAGATAAAGTTTCAAAAACCCAAGTAGAGGTGGTAGAGAAAGATTTATCAGAACAACCTGCCCAGACTCAACCACCTGCTACTGAGCCCACTGCTCTTGGTGACCACAACAGCACAACCACTGCTGTGCAACCCCCACCAAAAACCACCAAAAAGACCAAAAAGAAATCCACCAAGCCACCAAACCCACCAAAAGGGTCTTCTAGAAGATGAGATCCTAGAAGTTAACCCAGTGACAACACAAAGTCACAAGAAACCACTGTTGCTACTTCCTCACAACAACTGGAAAGATCTCCACCCAAAACCAAAACTCCTCATGATTCCTCACAAAAGGAACATGTTGTAAGCAAAGGGAATCCACAACACGAGACATTACCCTCTAGTTTGCATATTATGTCCGTAAATGACGATATTACCCTTTCGGCACTTTAAATGGGTTTAAAACATATCAATGGACTAAAACCTCTTACTTACTGATGTAATATATATATATATATGTATATATACATATTATATATGTATATATATATATGTATATATACATATATATATATGTATATATATATATATATATATATAAACATATTTTGGTCCTACAAACCTGGTCACAACAACAGTTTCACTTAAATACCATTTAAATCGTCGTTTAGCGACTTAACCGCCGTTTCGGCGCATAATATGGTTTAAAACCATATTAGACAAACAAGGCTTGATACATACTGATTTCAAAACATGTTTCAAAATATTAACAGTAGGTACATGTTCCAAACTCTGATTCCCAAATAAGTTATCAAATTATGTGTGAAATAACCAAAATGCCCTTTCGGGACTTAGTTTGGTCTTAAACTAAAAACCACACATATAATTGATATCCTACTGATATAACATCATAAAATAAGTATTTTTTTACAGAATGTTTATGACCATAACATCAGTTTGCGTATAAGCTCATTTATTACATTGTAAACATGACCAAATTGCCCTTTTAAGGCATTGTTTGATTCTAAACCGTAACGGGCCAACATATTGATAACTTACTGATATTTAAACATATTTTAAACACAATGGCGTATGGAACTTGTATAAGACTCACCCGGTTACCCGGTTCGCTTATATGCGTACGATTCGGCCTACGTAACTAGTTTACGTAATCTAACCGAAACGGGTTTAACCATATCGAAATATTCTCAATTTCCAGAATGTAAAATGGTAACCCATATTATACAAGTCCTAGTACTTGTCGGGTCCAAAATACATTCTTTTCCGGTCATCGCTTAATCTAGCGTTTCGTACCGTTATCCTATTTTAAGTTAGCCGGTCTAAGTCAATGACTAAATAAAGACCCGCTAGCTAACTAATCGGTTAATAATACCATCCATTCCAGACTAGAGGCTTCCGGTAGATTGTCACCAAGCCAGTTAAATTGATTATGGCTGTGCTTTGCTTATTTTATAATTATTAAAAGATTTGCAAACCAGGTAAATACTTTTAACTTATTTTCCTTATACGGGCTTGGGATACGGTATAATAATACCGCATGGTTGGATATGGGATCAAAGACCAATGAGTCGGGAATTCAAATAATCCATTTTAATTCGTACTGCTTAATATTAAACATTTGGGGGTTAAAACGACCATGTCCTGAATATCCACGGCTCATTTAATTGTAAATGACCACGACCTAAGCATGGGTGTAGGCATACACCCGACCAATGCTAAAATAAATTATAACCCATTAGGGTGTACCTATTAAAGATATTAAAGTGGTGTGTCAATTAATCATGTCCCCGACATAGTTTTCAGGCTTTAAATGTATTATTGTGTAAATCTGATAACATGAAAATAATTTATCCCAAGTTATTTATCAAACAAAAGTACCATTGCGTAACTAAATGTTTTCAAAACGAGTCGGTGAAAATGTATTTACCAATAAAAACTGACGTATTTTCAAAAGACTAAGCGCATGTGACAAGTCCACGTAATTAGGCTGGAAATACTCGACGAAGCTTAAGAGGAATTTGCGACTCTTTGCTTAGAAGGCCTTAGTCTGTTAAACTTCTTTTGTAATCTCATTTCGATCCGCCTGTGGATCTATTTACAAGCGTTGTATTCATTTTTGAACTTTGAACATTCGAACGTTTGTAATAGTAATTATCGACTTCCGTTGTTTTTGTTGTATTGTTTGGTAATGATGATATCAACTTGCGTCACGATGTTCCCCAACCAGGCTCACCGGGTTACACGTGAAATTAGGGGTGTGACATCATGGCTTTAAAAACTAAATATTTGTGTATTCTATTATGACTTTAATGATAATAGTTTAATGTAAATACAAATTGTGAACACTGTTAAATATTTATTTATTCTATCATGGCTTTAAAACTTTTATATTTCTTTATTCTATTGTTTTGTATGAAAGATTTGGGAGGATGTTGTTATCCTAGGAATAAGGTAAGAGGAGGACAATAGTATATAATGATACAATTTATTACATTACATTAAGAAGTGTCGAAGAAATTCAATTACTTTGTTTGTTCTCCGGTTATTACTCCTATAGGTCATAATATCTTACTTGTGCATAAATAAGGAGACTCTATTTCACAGATGGAGTATTTAAAGCGATGAATACCTAATATATGTTATGATTGGTATAATTCAGATATAGCATATGTTGTGAGATACTGAGTAAATTATCTGTAATAAAGGTACCTGGCATTGGCAAGCTGTGAATAAGCGATATATACAGGTAGGATCTGAAATTGATTAGTAGCTTCAACATGTCATTACAAAGCTTTATGAGCTGTCTTTCCATACCCATATATATGTATTCCTCATTTGTCCAATGAATAACGATATTTTATTTTTATCATTATTATTCTTATAAACTCATAGTTTAATCCAATCCTTTGTTTAACAATCACGTGGTCATTCTATATTTAAATATGTATTCCTCATTCTAGCTTTGCATATCCAGCCCTCCGACTTTTATTTCTCCAAATTTTAACCTGTAAACACAACATTTTAAATCAACAAAATGTTAGTAAGTAGTAGTTCGACCGAATTATGAATTGATACATTTTAACAACTCTTTTCTTTCTTTTACCTGTATACTTGACATGGCAATGTTAGTGCATTAACAGCTTGTACTGTTGTACACATCCTATAGCTTATTTAAAACATGATACAAAAATAAGCATTTTTAAGTTTGTCATTTCTACAATATTTGTTTGTGTTCAGGTCAACCAGTTTGATAGGTAACACATCACCTATGTACCGGGAAGAGTCGACCTTTTTGAATGCATAAAGCGATCTCTTAGACGGGCTATTTAGGCACAGTGAGGAGCAAAGATTCGACTAAAATACTTTTGAAAACTAATAAAAGAAACATTAGTTTTAGAACTTGCCCATTGTTTATTAATGATTTAACAATGCATCTAGTAGAATTTGACAATATCCCATAAATCAAAGCAAAGAAACTATCAATATTAATAGACATAGAACAACATATATAGTTTAAATTTGAAAGCAAGAACATGACATTATGAAAATAAAAAGCACCCATTCAAAGAGAGACACAGCCCTCACTTATATAAAACCATAAACTTAAGCATGGACTAAAATCAAAAGCCAACGGTGTGATCCCTTTCATTTTAGAGCTGAACCGGTGGAACTCAACTTCTCATCAATCAGTTTGTCAATCTTTTCAATCATCTCATCCGTGAAGTAGTTCTCCAATCTCCAACCTTACCCTTCCTGAAGTAGAGTCGGTTTTCAGGCACAAGGAACGTTCTCCTTATCGAAGACCGTTTTTGTTTACTTCTAAGTTACTCAAATTCTCAAAACTACACATCTTTATAATATTTTCTATCACACCTTCTTTCACTTCTTGGGTTGTAAAGAGATACCCAATGAACTCCGCAAGTCTCTTCAGTTGCTTGTAGGATCCTTTTCATATCTTCATATTTCAAGAAAAGAGTTGTTCGGGTCTTTCCAAGCTTGCTTTCGAGTATCCCAAGATATGATCCCAATATGGTCCATCCTGAAATGCCTTGACAAAACTGGTCAAATGCCTCCTCAAATGGGGCATCTTCCATGGGTAGTTTGTGTATTTCTCTCATGAAATGGTAATGAGAAACTATGACATATTTTACATTCCGATATATGTAAACTATCTTGCAGTTTGAAGCTCTGATTGTCTGGCAGGAAATTGTAAGGAAGGTGTGTGGCTATGGGTGCAAAGCATGAGGTGTTGTGGTGTTTTTCGAAAATTTATTCAATTTCTTTCTCGAGGGTGGGAATGCAGTTATGAGGCATGGTTGTGAGCAAAGGGCTGGTTGATGCATCGAACTTTTTCGGGTTACGATGGCATAAGCCAAGGCCTTTAGCCATGTTGTGCCGCTCTTGGGATAACTACATAGAAATACATCATTTGTTCGCGCCTTGAAGCTTTGTTGTGCTAAAATTCCTCCTTCATGGAGCTTATGATGGTTCTATACGTCTTGATACTTGTACAAGATTTGCTTGCCTTTCAACCAGTCAGTAGTGTGCTGAGGAAGTGTTTTGAACATCTCCTCCATGTCTCTAGCAGGTTAAGCCCAAGAAGTAAAAACACCTTCAACTCATTTGATATTTATTCTTCACATGAGTGTCAATTTCTCTTTCTTGTTTTGAAATAAATTTTGAATTAACAATTCTTTTGAATTTAACAATTCGGTTTAATTTGTTATAGTATTAAAGGACAAGTTTATTATTTAGGAATTTAAAAACCGTGATGTTTTGTTAGTTATATATAAAAACGTTTTTTTTATTAATTTTAATTACATAATTTGTAAAACTAACCTACTAGCAAAACAATACAAGGGAACAATAGGAGAAGAGATTAATATTATTGATTGAGGTGTATATTACAAGAGGTACAAGAGACTATATATAATAGGGGAAAACTTGTGGAACAAGCCTAAGCTATTTTAGGTGTTGATAAACGACATTAATAATAAATATATTTATAACACTCCCCTTGGTTATCAACATAATACGCTTGATGCTGCCTCGTTAAAAACTTTGCTAGGAAAACCCAGTAGAACAAAACCATAGCTAAGGGAAAAAGAGTGCAGCGTGTAATGCGCATTATCTCCCCCTGATACTTCTGGATCAGGTATGTTGTCTCATTAAAAACCTTACTAAGAAAATCCAACGGGACAAAACTTAGTTAAGAGAAAAAGAGTGCAATTTGTATAATACTCCCCTCATTTGAATATACATTCTTTAAGTGACTAGCGTCCATTTTCTTGAAAGCTGCTCAAAGTTTTTGTAGCCAATAATTTGCCTTTTGATCATTTAATGTGCAATTCTTTATGTTGCAATGTTGTATATCTTCATATAAGTCTTCCAGTGCCTCTTCTTGTAAACAAATATCGCATGACCTACAACTGTGGTTTGTTACATTCCCTGCATTTACAAAACTAACGAAACTTGTTTCGATAGGTTAGTAAAATATAAGTTCATATCTTGCATACCTTAGATGTATTGAAATAGATGTTTTCCCATTTCAATATTTCCTCACATGCTATATCAAATCGATAAATTTAATAAAGATTATATAAATCATGAATAGATAGCAAGAAATACTAATGCATATTGCACTTAAAAATGGTACTTCTAGACCAAACATGGTACTTCTAGACCATAAATTTCAATTTCTTTCATAGGAGACTATAATAGTCATTTTCTATATCAAGTAATTGAACATCCTTTAACATACTTAAAGGATAAGCTTTGTCCATGGTAAACCTTCAACCTCCTAGAGGTATAGTTTGATTGATTACACATATACTCTAACTGCATGTTGAGTAATAATTAAAATGTGTCAAGGTCATTAAAAAATTCTCCTTCTAAATGCTCGACAACTTATCTCGATGATGCGAGACATCGTCACTGTAAATAGCAATTATAATGAACTTCTAGGAGAAGACTTTTGATAAAAATGGATAATATTATTAAACTTATATTGTTCTTTATCTAAATATCTCAGGTCGTACAAACTCGACTCGACTACTTTAGTCCATACCTTTTTATGAACATGATATAAGTACGTTTTGAGGTTTCGATACACAAGCTTCTTTCATTGTTAATCCATGAGAAAATTCTTTCCATCTTATCCAAATATGCATATGCATTCACTCTTTAGGAGTTCTTCTACAAACTAGCTCATTTAATTTAACACATAGATTTCTACATTATATGCAAAGATATCATGAATACTTGTTTTTATTTCCAATCCATATTGTACTATGCTTGTACACTTTTTATTGAGATATCATAATCATCATGTACAAGTTTTCTATGTATCTTTACTGGTGCACAAGAATTACATCGTTAAGATGTTTTAATTCACTTTAGGTAACTCATCAGGAGTTCAATCGTATATGTATACAACGATCATAGTGTTCTCAAGAACTTTATTTACATGATTTTGATAATTAAAATCCTCCAGGAACTTTCGTGTAAACTTTCAGTATCAAGTGATAAATATCATTCATAAGACGCATGTCAATTCTCTCTTTAATATTATTACTAGACTAATGAAATATTGGAAAGCTATTGTATCCACCACTAGAGAATACGACTCCTCATAATCAATTTTAGGTCTTTTCGAAATCCTTGTGCCACCAATTTTGCCTTACACCATTTTCTTTTCATTTATTGATTCGCATAAAAGACATGTTTGTTTCTAATATGTTTTACAACCTTCGTTGTGTGGACTATTGACCTGTTTGTTTCTAATATGTTTTACAACCTTCTTTGTGTGGACTACTAGTCCGAAACTTTCCATTTCAATAAGAATTCAACTCTGCCTCATTTGCATAGTTTCGTTTTGGCCAATTATTCTTTGTGTTCCTTCATAGGCAATCTTAAATCTTGATCCTCGTCATTTCATCATTACAAGCGCTATATTATATACAAAGTATAACGACGTCGATTTTATTTCGATTCCATACATATCTTAGACATGATACAACTTATCGGGATCTCTTTATTTTCAGGTACCTGAGGTTCTTCTTGAACCATCATGTCTAGTGTCTCTTCAGGAGATCTTATTACTATAACCTCAAACTTGACCATCTTAATTACTTGCTCCAATTTTCGAGGAATTTTATTATTGGAATCAATTAGTCTACCACGCTTCAAGCGTGCAGTAGACTCATTACAAAATATGTGGTTGTCCTCTCGGGACACAAATTTAACTGGAGCATAAGCAGTTGATTATGTGACTTACTTAGTCACTCTACTTAGGTCAGTGAACTTTCTGGTAATATATTCTTTAATATTGGTAAATTAATAACTTCTGGTTCACCGTTTATAGTCTGAGGATCAAGATGACATGATAATTCATTCCACTTTTGTAACACCTCGAAAATTTCGTCCAATAAAAATCCAATCCATGTCCCGAAAATTCTTGGTTTGCCACGTGTAGCCGAGAGGGACCAACGATGCCGTCATGTTATTTTAATAACCTCTGAACAAGCATCGAGAAAAGTCGGGGGACCGAAGTGGTAGATTTGCCAAATCTCCAATCTCTGAAGGTCCTCACGGACCGTAAGGTTAAACAAAGCATGATTTCAGTAAGGCGGTTACGGACGCAAGCCTTATTGGTTACGGCCAGTAACCATTCAAATTTTCTGTGGGCGCAGAGGTCCTTACGGACCGTAAGGCCTAACCCCTTACGGTCCGTAAGGGGTCGCCAGTGACAGAAACATGGCAGCCTGTGTGCCTGTCACCTTGCTCCCATGCCATCCTTTCCCTTGGTTGTGCCACGACCAAAAACACTTGTCCTCATCTAGAATATCCCCCAACACCTGTCTTGATCCTATGCTTCCCCCATTGTTATAAATAACAACCTTGGGTGAGCTCCCAACTTGCTCATCCTTTCTTCTTCTCTCTATTGCTTACTTGGAGGTTCCTGAGCGTTATTGGGGACTTCCTCTGAGTCTCTTAGTCATCTTTGGTTCACTAGTAAGTGTTCCAACTCAGTTCTTTCCTTTTTAGTAGGCTTTAAGCCAATGTCAAACGTTGACGTAAAAACGCTTTGACTTTGAGCTAAGACCATTATGGTCCAGCCAATGTTCGTAACGAACATGCACGTGATCGTAATAAGGTAGGTGTTAATCCTCAGAGGGCACCTCTTGATTACCACGTTTGCTTGGTCAATTGACGGTCAAAGTTATGTTAATAAAAGTCAAACGGGTCAGTTTTATAAATCATAACTAGTCAATGTAGGTGTTATAAAACCTGTTTTGACACACTAATAACTTGGTATGTAAGAACATGTGGGAACATGTTCGGCTCGTCAATTCCAGGTCTAAGGTCGGTTCGCAACCGAAAGTCGTGAAAGTTGACTTTTGCTTTGACTTTCAGTTTTTGACCCGATTTAGCAACATTAGCTACTGTCCCTAAGTTGCATTATGACCATGTTATATTATACTATAACCCTCTGGAGTTATAGGACATGGTCATGGAATAATCCGAGTTTTTACACAAGTATCCGATAAATATGCCTAAACTTTGCTAAAATGCCCTTCATGCTCAAAAGCATTATTTTAATATAAATGACACACAAATGAATTATGTATTGATTTATAAACATGATTAACTTATTTTGATGTCAATAATTGGTCATAACCTGAGCTTTGTTTAAATATCGCAATTCATGCTTTTAAAGGACCGAATCGCCCTTTTGGCGCATAAAACAATTTAAACATAAACTTGACATCAAAACTCATTACCTACTGATGTAATATCATTATTAGGATTATTTGGGATATTTATTCAGGTTGCAAACTGAGTTTAATCTCTAGTTTACACATTATGTCCTTAAATGACGATATCGCCCTTTCGGCACCTTAAATGAAATTTTAACATTTTTATGAACCAAAACCTTATACTTACTGATGTAACATATATATTAACATATTTTGGTTATACAAACCTGATCACAACAATAGTTTTACTTAAATACCATTTAAATTGTCATTAGCGACTTAATCGCCGTTTCGACGCACAATATGGTTTAAAACCATATTAGAGCACTAAGACTTGATACCTACTGATTTCAAAACATGTTTTCAAATTATTAGCAGTAGGCACATGTCCCAAACTCAGATTCCCAAATAAGTTATCGAATTATGCGTGAAATGACCGAAATACCCTTTCGGGACATAGTTTGGTCTTAAACTATAAACCACGCATGTAATTGATGTCCTACTGATATAACATCATAAAATAAGTACTTTTACAGAATAATTATGTTAATAACATTAGTTTACGTATAAGCTCGTTTATTACATTTTAAAATAACGAAATTGCCCTTTTAAGGAATAGTTTGCTTTCAAAACCATAACGGGCCATATATCAATAACCTACTGTTATAATAACATATTTTAAACTTAATGGCATATGGAACTTGTGTAGGACTCACCCGGTTATCCAGTTTCGCTTATATGCGTACGGTTAAGCCTACATAACTAGTTTACGCAATTTAACCAAAACAGGTTTAACCATATCAAAATATTCTTAAATTCCGGAATGTAGAATGGTAACCCTATATTATACAAGTCCTAGTACTTGTCGGTCCAAAATACATTCTTTTCCGGTCACCGCTTAATTTAGCGTTTCGTACCCTATCTTTATTTTAAGTTAGCCGGTCTAGGTCAATGACCAAATACAGACCCGCTAGCTAACTAATCGTTAATAAACCTCCTTTCCAGACTAGAGACTTCCGGTAGATTGTCGCCAAGCTAGTTTATTGATTTCGGCTGTGCTTTGCTTATTTTCTTATTATTTAGAGATTTTTGCAAGCCAGGTAAATACTTTAACTTATTTTCCCTTATACGGGCTTGGGATACGGATACTGATACCGCATGGTTGGATATTGGATCAAAGACCAATGTGTCAGGAATTCAAATAATCCATTTTAATTCGTATTGGTTAATATTAAACATTTGGGGTTAAAACGACCCTGTCCTGGATATCCATGGCTCATTTAATTGCAAATGGCTACGACCAAAGCACGGGGTGTAGGCATAGACCCGTCAGATGCTAAATTAAATTATAACCCATTAGGGGTGCACCTATTAAAGGTGTTAAGTGGCGTGTCGATTAATCATGATCCCGCATAGTTTCCGGGCTCTAAATGTATTATTAGCATGTAAAACTGATAACATTAAAATAATTTGTCCCAAGTTATTTATTAAAAACTAAGTACCATTGCGTACACAATTAAATGTTTTCAAAAGAGTCACTTAAATGTATTTACCAGTGAAAACTCACGTATTTTCAAAAAGACTAAGCGCAGGTGACAAGTATACGTAATTAGGCTGGAAGTGCTCAGGCGAAGCTTAAGAGGAATTGCAACCCTTGCTTAGAAGGCCGTAGTCTATTAAAATTCCCTTTTGTATTCATATTTTGATCCGCCTGTGGATCTAGTTACAAGCGTTGTATTTATTATTTTGAACTTTGAACATTCAAACGTTTGTAATAGTAATTATCCAGACTTCCGCTGTGTTATATTGTATTGTTTGGTAATGATGATATCAACTTACGTCACGATATTCCCCAACCGGGCCCACCGGGTTACACGTGGAAATTAGGGGTGTGACAGGTTGGTATCAGAGCCAACTCTCGAGTGAATTAAACGCTAGCCTTTTGTGTTTAATCTTGAGAATACATATTAACACATATCTCTTAGACTTTCGAGTCTAGACTTTGACCTAGGTATAATCATTTCCATCTTATTATTATAGCTTTGTATTTTGTTTAACTTTTTTTAAACAGGAATAATGCCGCCTAAGTTTAGACGTGGAGGAAAGGGCAAAGGACCCATGAGGGGTGGACCCTCTATGACTGGACCATCCTTCAGACACCTTATAGACCATCTCTAGCCGGAGCAGCTGATCTGCCTGACTACAATCCTTACGAGGGATCCGGAGATTCCTCGTCCCCTTTTGAACCTTTCAGACATTCTATATCACACGAATACTCTCCACCCCATTCACACTCCCACATTCCTACCATTCTCACCATTCCCACCAATCTCACCATTCACATTCTCATTCCCATCAGGAGTACTTCAACTCTTATTTCGATAACCCTGTCAACCAACCCGCACCAGAAACCCCCCCAGTTGACTCCCCCACCCATATGGAGGAAGATTCCGATCCGGAAGAATTTCCCCAAACCGGATCCTATGGGCACCCCATCGAGCTGTCCAGTGGCTCGAACTCCTTGGCAGGATCTCCGTTCCAAGGTCCTGATGAATATGAGCAACGATGGGCATAATATGTGTTTGTAACACGCCCTCCTACCACAGTACCCCTCAGCATCAAGCCCCGTCACCCCATCCTCACCAAAAGGATATAGAAATGCAACAGGTGGATCAACCTCAGCCACCACCTGAATCATCATCGCAACCACGCCGGAGGCGTGGGGCACGCATGTCGGTGCGTGCTGGTCAAAGGTCGGGTTCGCTACCACCTTTGACCACCTTCTTACCCTATCATCCCTGAGGACCCACAAATGGGTGGACCCTCGAACACATCGCCAGTGGTGGAGCCTCCACCACAACCAGCTGTTGAGCTCTCTGCCTCAACCACCTCTACCACCACCGGATTTTGCCAATCCAATACCTGCATATACAGGACCATCAGGGTTTCCCACTGTCGACCCTCCTGGCTTGTATAATTACATCCACCATGGTTTAGAGCAAGATCCTTATTATGATGCAATTATTCATAATAACCTTTATCATTCCTCTTACCCTTCTTACCCACCTTCTTATACCTCTACCGGGTATCCACCTTATGGATATCCGTATCCAGTTGCGCCTCAGCCGCAACCACCTCCACCTCAGCCCAACCCAACCGCAAGTACCACTCGAGGCCATTAATGAGGCCTTAGATCAAGTAAGGGAAATGCGACAACAAGTCAAGAAATCGGAGAAGAAAACAACGAAATTTATCAAGAAGCTTTACAAGAATGTAAAAGGGGAAGGATGACTAGTTTTGTATTTTCATATATGTAATTTAAATTCCAAAAGTCCCTGCGTGGACATTGTTATTTCTGTTAAGTTCCTGCGTGAACAATTTTTGTTATTTTAAGTCCTACATATTAGGCAATTTTATAATGTTCCTTTTAGTAAAATTTCCTTATTATTATTTACCTTATCCAATCAATTATCATGATTTTATTCAAGTTTTATGATCCGCCATATTAACCCAAAATCCATCAGCCAATGACTATGATCAAATAGATTGGCAAATGAAAATTTCGAAGTAACCTTCTGTCTAGCAAAGGTGAACGATGTTCAACTTCCAAATTTATCATTTCTCTGCGTCAAACTCAATGGGTGATAACTCTTAAATCCTAGTGATAAATGTTGTCACATTAATCAATTGGGTAAATGACAAATGTTCAAACCCTATCGCCTAAGCGATCAATGTTAGATCCTGGCTAAAATTTTCAAACACTCAATAGTAGTGTAAAGACAATGAGCAATAATACAGTAGTGACGCATGACGTACTAACTGATAAATTCTGGACTATGTCCGATCTATAAATGCCTATGATGGTCCTTTGAGACCTAGGTTATATATAAATATACCACATCTGATATTTAAATTCTGTATGGTCTTAGAACCATGTTGTGAATAAGGGTACGCCATAGCATCTAACCGAATTCATCTCAATATTTAGAAGCAATTTCCACCAATGCGGGATCAAACGAAGTAAATAGCAAACGCAACGATGACGATGCCAATGAGAACATCATCATAAGTAAGAATGACTTGAGAGAAATTATTGCCGCAGAGGTTGGCAAAGCCTTAAAAGATAGGTCTGAACGTCAACCTGAATCGAGCGCTTCTCGCTCTAATCCTGTCTCTAAACCTAAAACTTAGCCTAGCCACTCAAGAACGAAAAAGAGTGAGGCACACTCCTCGAGTGTGAGGAGTATTGCAAAGAGTGATGAGCATCCTAAGAAACCGAATGTCGATAGTGACGGTTGCTCCTACAAGTACTTCGTGTCTTGTAGACCCCGTGATTTTAATGGGGAAAAAGGAGCTGTTGAGTGCTTGAGATGGCTGGATGAGATGGAGACAGTGGTGGATATCAGCGGCTGCGCTGATAAAAATGTGGTTAAGTATGTATCTCAATCGTTCAAAGGCGATGCCCTAATCTGGTGGAAAGCCTTAGTCCAGTCTACAGGCAAAGTTCATCTCTACAACTTGAGTTGGTCCAAGTTTGTAGATCTTTTGAAGGATACCTACTGCCCACCTCATGAGGTGGAGAAAATCGAGTCAGATTTCCTAAATCTGACCATGAAGAACATGGATTGTCGGAAATTTGTCACTGACTACAACTCTCTCTCAAGGCTAGTGCCTTACTTGGTTACCTCAGAGCCCAAACGTATCGCACGTTTCATCAATGGGTTAGCTCCTGAAATCAGGAGTATGGTTAAGGCGGTGCAGCCAGGCACCTACAAGTCTGCAGTGGAGCTATCTCTCTCCCTCACACAGGATTATGTGAGGCAATTGTCAGTCAAGACTGACAATGAGGGAAAGAGGAAACGGGAGGACGGAAACTCCCAGAAATTTAACAAAAAGGGTAAGCATGGGCTTAGTAAAGATAATCAGAAGTCGAGCGACAAACCCACGTGCAAGACGTGTGGAAAACAACATTATGGGCAGTGTCGCTTAGACCAGAAGCCGAAGCAGTGCAACATCTGCAAGAAAACAGGGCATAGATATCATGAGTGCCATAATATTAAGGATGATACTTGCTTCGGGTGTGGTGAGAAAGGCCACATTAAGACAAATTGCCCTAAGGCAACTACTGAAAGTAAGGCTAAAACCACCGAAGCTAAGAAAACCACTGCCAGGGCCTTTCAAATGAATGCTAAGGAAGCAGTGAAGGATAACAACGTCATAATGGGTACGTTCCTTATCAACGACACTTTTGCTAGAGTTCTTTTTGATTCGGGCGCCGATAAGTAGTTTGTAGATCATGAGTTTAGGGAACTATTAAACTTGCCCGTAAGAACTCTAGACATAACCTATGAAGTAGAGCTCGCTGATGGAACTATAGAAATCGCTTCATCCATTCTTGACAGATGCTTCATAACCATCAAGAATCATTATATCCCTGTCTCTCTTTTACCTATGAAACTAACGGGATTCGATGTAGTATTAGGCATGGATTGGTTATCGCATAACCAAGCTCGCATTGCCTGTGATAAGAAACTCATTGAACTCAAATCCCCGTCTGGTAAAATCCTCAACATTCATGGAGACACACATTTTGGATTGCCTGATAAAGCAGTTTTGCTTAAGCATCTAGATGTATGACGAAGGGATGTGTCATCTACATGGCACAAGTCACCGTTGATGAACCCAAACCAAAGATTGAAGATATACCTATCATTTCCGAATACCCAGA
>CAMTDV010000405.1:0-23919 GCA_947069175.1 Scalesia atractyloides
TGGCAAACATACATGGACGCTGTCTAGTACAGGTATACACACTCGAACCACAAGGTGACTGACTGTGATTCTCTTGTACGCGCACGCACACACACACATTTATCTACATTGCCACACAACATTTTCATTCTGGTGCAAACATCCATCTCGCGTCAGCCAAGTCAACGACCTCCGCATCACTTTGTGTACACGCACTATGACATGGCCATACACGTAAGACACAATCTTTTAATGCCGCACACGTACGAGAATGTATCATGTTTTTGTATACCCAATACATTCTCTCACAACATTTCTCTCTCTCTCTCTCTCTCTCTCTCTGTGTGTGTGTGTGTATGTGCTCATTGATCTATCCCTCCCGCGTGTCCTTCGCCCTCTCCTCTCACTCAGCCATGAGAGACTTAACTCATGTCACCCCCCGTGAGGGCGGCGGTACGGTGGGCGCGGCAAGCAGCGTCGTAAAGCCAACCAAGTCCTCGCACCCCGCGAGGAGCACGACGCTGCCCACACACGTACCGCGTCGGCCCGGCCCGGACGATCCACGTGCGCGCAGCTCACCAACGCGCTGCTGCCGCGTCACCCGACTCCCCTCACGCACGGCGCGACATCCTCCTCGCCCTCTGCCGCCGCACCACGCATTTCCTCCGCACGACCACCACCCCCCCACCGAAGCCCACGTGCACCGCCCCACCGACAGAGCAGACAGCAAAGGCGAGTTGGGCAAAGGGGCCCGCCGCGTATGGCGCGGCGGCGGCGGCGGCAAACGCCGGGCGCGCGGTGTCGACCACCCGGCAGCAGCAGCGCCGGCGCCGCCCAAAAATCGGCTTGTGGCACACGGCGGCTGCTCGACAAACACGGCGGCCGATGATGGTGAGAGCAGCGCACAAAACCCACCGCCCCACACTTGCCCACAACCGCATGATGACCGAATACCGAGTAATGATGCTCACATGAAAGCCGATCCCATGTGCCGTGTAAGAGGGCACCGAGTCGTAAAAGCGCACGAAGGCGCTGCATTTCACTCGGTGAAGTCACACATGGCTGCACGTCGACAGGATTTGTATGCTTTGCAGTATGGCAACATCGGGGCGCGGCTGCTACGCTGTGCATCCTCCTCTCCTGCTTTCGGGCGTGTCGAATCAGCAGAGCATATGCATATCGAGCAGGTCGGCATGTTTTGGCACGGACATGAACATTTGGGTATCGACCGCACCGCCCCCCGCCCACGTGACGAGAGTGTGTACAGCGCGATTGCGATTGCGACCTCTCCGCCGCATACGAGAGGCTGTCCAACAAAGCAGACGCGACCGCTGTGCCGAGGAGACGAAGGCACGAGTATAGTAGACTTGTGCGGCCCGGAGGCGCAGCTAGCTCCACCGCTCGCGGCGTGTGTTGTCGGGAGACAGGCTCACACTCGCAGCGGGTTTGCTTGTCCATGCGAGGTGGAGCGAGTGACGCGGTGAGTTTGTGAGGACGCTCCTATTCGATGCGGTGTCGAGCGGGGAGGAGGGGCTGCCGGCGGCGGAGGCGGAGGCCGTAACGCTGTAACGCATGGGCAGGTCCGTCTCGTGAACGGGCCGGAGTGTCGCCCACGGGAAACCGCAGCACGGCGGCCGTTTGGCACAGACGCGAGTCGAAGACAGTCCCGTTGTCGGAGCGGAGCTGCGATGCGGTGGTGGCGGTGGTTCATGACTCGTCCATGCAGATGCACTTGCGGGTGTTTCGGTTTGATGCTTTTTGTCAAGGCCTCCTCCTGGTAGTTGTTGGTGTTCTCCCTGTTCGTCCGTATCAGCTACAAAGGATCCAACGACACAAGGAGAGTCGTTTTGGGGCACAGGCCCACGCAGCACGGCGGAATGTCCACTCTGTGCAGCTCCTCGTGCACTGACTCACCCTCCTCTGCATACGCCTCGGACACTTCCCCATCCCCACCATGACAGGATGATGATATACGGTGCTGTTGTTGCTGCTGTTCATAATTCCACCATACACCATCACAGCACGACCAAACCAAACATCCATTGTGACGCATTAGCGCAGGCAGAAGAGCGGTCACAACACGCGTGCCCAAACGCACGACTCAGCGCAGACAGAACCGACCGTCGCCGCCGCCGCTGCGTCTGTGTGCTCATCGCACCCCCCGAGCCATTGGCGCACATGTTATTCTCCCCTCCGCCTCCGCGTCTGCCACGGGCCGGTGCGATGAGGAGGGTGTGTGTGTTTGCTTGGAAAGCGGCCGCCCATGCAACCGATCGCGGCGTGTCGAGCAGCCAAAGCTGCAGCCGATTCAACCAGAAGCGCACATCCGTGTTCACAGGGCGGCGGCCCGATGGCGGCACAAGGATCTCGTCGCAGCCACCGCCGCCGTCGCGCCTTGTCTTGTGTCACGGTGTATTCCGTACAAACACCTCTGCCTTCGCCCGGAATAGGCGTCGAATCGATACATGGCCGACGCAAAATCACTCGCCAAGCGTGTCCAATCCGCCACGGAGGTGAGACAGAGTCGCTGACGGTGTGCCTCGAGCGGGTGCACCTCACGCCGGGCGCCGACACGACGACGAAAGAGACGTCACATTCACTCGCTCTGCACGAGAGTGCGCGTTGACTGTCTCGTCGGGCGCTCGTACAACAGTCCCCGTTCCAACCGCCGCCACGACGAGCAGCTGCGCATACAGCGCCCCCCGCGAAGGGCAGTGATGACGGTAAAGGGCGTCGAGGGTCCAAAGTAGTGTGCGGTGGTGGGGGGGGTGAATAAAATGTGCCGCGCCGACGGCGATGTACCCCATAACCGAGTGAGACATGGGGCATGTGCCGCCCTGTCCCACCGACTCCTCTCTGCCTGGGCCCCCCCGCACACGCCTCATCTCCTCGTCACTCTCACGGGCACTCTCCATGTCCTGCGCGTCGCGAGGTCGTAGCGATTAGTGAGGATGTGGTGAGCGAGACGGTGACAATCATTGGTATTTGCTTGTTCGTGCCAAGTCGCGCAGGGCGGCGTAGAGCGGACGAGCCATCTCATCGCCGAGCATGACATCCGCGTCCTCGAGCAGCAGCAGAGTGTGTCCGCCCTTTGGGCTGCCGAGAAGCGGACGATCGGGGGTGTCGGTGGGGCTGGAATAGGGTGTGGAGGAGGTGGACGTGTGTGCCGCCTCGTTCATGTCTTTGACATGGGTGTTCGCACGCAACATGCGCCGTCCACGAGACTCGTGCCATCTTCATCACATTTTCTATTATCAACATCATTTGGTGTAATGTCGACATCATTTTGCATCTCAGTGGTTTTTCCTGTAGTCGCTGGCATATCTGCCTCATTCTTCACCACTGCCTTGCTTTCCTCTTCGGGCTCGTTCCACTCTGGCGGAGCACCCGCAGCAGCGCTGTCATTCTCATTCTCATCCTCATCCACCATCACCACCCCCGTGGCGCAGCAAAGAAGTCGGTCACCGCCTGCAGAGAAATCGCATTGCTCTTATACCGCGCTGCCAAGCCACACCGACCCCGTTGCCGCACCGTCCACCACCCTCGCCCACCACTTGCGCCTTTTCCTCCACGACTCTTTCCTGCACCACCTCACGCGTGGTATTTGTCATTGGTTGCGTGCGCAGTGATGAGGAGGAGGTTTGTGCGGCCATTTCGCCCTGGCCGAGTTAAAGGCTCGCAGCGCCGGCATCACACTCATCCTCGCCCTCCGCCGCCCGCGTCCCAAGCGCTGCCGAGATGCGATGACTGCGTGTGTGAGCTCCGCGGCAAACGCTCCCAGACTCTTGGGGCAGCGCTGCACCGACGCGTTCATTTCCATCACACGGAAGTTGGGGGCAATGTAGCAGCGAGGTAGACGGCGGCGGTTTTTGCCCACAACCGTTGCCCCGTATACCACCGCAAATATTGCTCGTCGCTTCTTTCTTCATTTCTCATCATCATCATCATCATCACTGCTGCTGTTTGCCCTCACTTGTGTCCATCGCCGCTGCTGATTGTGTTGGGCGAACATTTTCCCACTCCTTTTTGCAGCAGCCTGTCGTGTCTTTTCTGCAGCCACGTGTGACTGAGCTTGACCTTGACGGAAGTGTCTAGTGGCGAATGTGCTGTAAAAGTCAAACGTGCGCCTCGAGCCTTGTGCCGTGTCGTGCATGTTCGACTGATCCGGATGACTTTGGTCTTATGGGGTTCATTCTTGTCCGTTTCCACATCCTCGTCCGATGCGGGTCGATGCCGCAGAGGAGGACGACAAGATGATGAGGATGATGATGAAGGAGAAAGGAGCTGTTTGCGGTCATGAGCTTCGTGGTCATAGCGCTTCTTCCGGTGCAACCCCCATTGGGTGAGCTTTTTTCACTCGTCGACGAATCTCTGCTTTGGCGTCTGTGTGAATGTGACTGTGTCACACGCACACTCTCGTTGACATGGTTCGTGGCGGTACCCTTCTCCTCCTCCTCGGTGTTGTTTTGTTGGCGGTCGTCTTTCCGCGCACCACGCTTGCTGCTCGCGTCGCGCACGGTATACTCATTCGCCGAGCTCTCACTACTCTCACTTTCCCCACTCGCTGTTCGTGTCGGCGTCACGACGTGCAAAGTAACCCACGCTTAGGGGCGAGCCGGCGCCGTCGCCGCTCGCGTTCAGCACGCTGCTCCGCCTCCTTTCGCGCCAGCCGTGCGCTGCGCAGCCGATTGCCGTGAGGATCGATGTACACCTCCGGCGTCAGCCGAGAAGCAGCTTTTCGCGTTGCAGCTCATCGATGAAAGTAGGGCGGCCGCACCGCCGCGTCGACCGACGACTGCTGACGGCGACTCGGCGGACTCGTGTACGACACCGACGCGACGCATGGCATTGCTGGTGAATGTCCTTCTTGTCTTTGCTCGTCGTGTCGGCCGCAGCCATCGATCGCTCTTGGCGCACAAGAGCCACTCTGCGCGATAGGCTGCCGCCGCGTCCGTCTCATCGCGCACTGTCTCACACCCGAGTCTTTGCTTTCTTAACCGCACGTTTGCTGCTGTGCACACGCGCGCGGTGGTGCAACTCGTCGGGTTGGGCGCCTGTCGTCGGTGAGGGGGCTGTGGCGCGCACGTGTCGCTTCTTGACTGTTTCGTGTGTCTCGTGTCGTCGTTAACGACACTGACGGAGTTGGTGCTCGCACGAACGACGGCGACGAGCTCCGCCCCGGTGCGATTCGGCGGCGTTCACATTAGTCGCGCCGTGTGTTTGTGTGTAATGCTGCCACGATCTGCAGCCAGCGCAGCAGTCGCACCGTTTCCTGTGTAAAAGCTGCCATGGCGCAGCAGCGGCGGTGGATGGCGGCCGTAAAGCAGTGCATCGCGATGACCGTAACGCGTCCAGCCGGTGGACAGTGTGGCCCGAGTTGGTGTCATCGCCGCCGCCGCGCACACGGTGCCGCCCGCTCGCGCCAACACCGCCCGACACCTGCCGAGTAGGAGGCAGAAGAGTTTCCATGACGGGTGTGGTGGTGGACGATGCGATGAACTCACCGCCCGCCTCCACCGTTTCGCAACGTCGTGTGCGCCGCAAGGAGACGAGATAGGCGGCGTAGTTGAGCACATCCTCGGCTAGCAGGCGCGCTGTTTGGCTCGCACACGCCGGCGCTCGGCATCGCTCGCACGGCACAATGCATCAAAGTGTGCTTGGGCCATGATGTGCGGTGTGCGGAGGTGCTGCCGATAGGCGGCACATTGCAAGGTACGTGATAGCCATTGTGCGTCAGCTTCATTGTGTGCGCGGTGCCTGTTGTGAGTATTCGTGTTCGGTATGGAAGGGGCCTCCGGTGTGGTGATTGTGATAGCCTTGCTTTCATGATCCGTGTTATTGGTATCGGTTATTCGTGGCGGCTGCTCCGTGTCGTGTATGCGGCTCTGCTCCAGTGTGTCATTGGCATTCTCTGTGGTTATTTGCTCGTGTGTGTCATGTGTGCAGCTCACATGGGGCGGGTTGCATGTTGGCTCGGTTTGTGTGACACGATAAAACCCCTGACGTTTGGGTGAGCGCGATGGCTGACGCAGCGCGGGGTGTGTGTGACGACACTCCCGCCGCACCGCCGCGATGGTGTCGTCTTCCCACTCGTAACACGCATCAATGGTTGCTCCACCATAGCCTGCAGCTCGGCACCCGCAAATGCGTTTCGGTGTGATTGTATCGGGCGAGGTACGTGCCACACTATTCGCGCACCGTGCGCCGCGCCGGCACGGATGGGATATTTGGTCTGTGCCGCCATCTTCTTCACTTTCCTTCTTTGTGCTTGTCGAGTGGCTTACTTTCTCCTGCTCGCTCTCATGATTATCACTGTCCTCACTGCTACTGTTTGCTGCTGCTACAGCGGGTATCGTGGTGGTTGTGTGCTGCAAATGTGCCAGCGTGCACTGCAGACCGTGACAAAAAAAAGTCAGACAGTGCAGCACTGGAGAAGAAGGGACAGTCCATGTGCTGCGTAGAGGCGGCACCGTCTCGCACGATGAGTCGGACTCGCAACTCGCACAGAGCGATTTCGTCATGGCTTGGCTTTGTGCATACACGAGTCGATGTGCGGCGACGGCGTGTGCCTCCCTGCCGCCCTGCCGTCGTTGCCGCGCGGGGACATGGTCGGCTTCGTCGCGGTGGCGGGGGCCGCCACATGCCACCACCACGAGCGCTATTGCCCGGCGCAGAGGTTGAGCACGCACGGCGACGTGTCGCACTGGCACGGCCTCCCGTCAACGGGCTGTCATCTTGTGTGACATACATGTCAACCGTATGTGGTACACAAGGGCAGAAAGGAATATATATATAATATATTTAATATATATATATCTATTGTATACGTGAGCCACTCTATGAATGATGATGGCCACTCTAGAGCTCTTATATAGATGTATGTCTATCCAGAGAATGTGAAACAATAGTAATCGCACATAAACAACAACAACACTAAACAAATACGTGAATGGTTGCTCTATCCGTTCATATATACATATATGTATTTATATATATTATATATAGTATGATCACTGCTATTTCTGCTGTACACAACGCGTCGAGGAAGCCCTAAACGACAAAACTTGCTCTCGTTTTCGTTGATTTGTGCGCGTCTTGTCACCGTTGTGTACACGGCTAGCGTGATGGCATATCCGTGAAATACGACGGAATGTTCACGGTTCGCGTTTACTTGTTTGACGGCAACGATGTGTTAATCTATGTCTATATGTACGTTTTTTGTAACGCGTGCATCCATATTTCATATGTGTGTATCTATATATCTATGTATTGGTTAATAAACTCTCATTTATGTTGAACGCAGCACACAAGACTAGCTGTAATGCGACGAGTGAAGAGAGAGTGAGGACAAAACTCTTTTAGCTCTCTATCTTTCTATATAACATTAAAAAAATATGTCTATATATATATATGTGTGTGTGTCAACAAGCACGTGCTACATACAACAAGACACCGAAAAAGACATCAATGTTTTGTATACATATATAAAATGAGATCAGGTCACAACACATACAAAGGGAGCAATCCACTATGAACAATTTGCGCATGGAAAAAAACGTATTATATGTCTCACAAACCGTGTATAGCGTCGTGAAATAAATAGATGACGGACATGATAAACATAATCACCACTCACACAGACTCGATAGTAACAAGTTGCAACCTTATCCATCTTTTTCTCTTTTTTATAATGCTTTGTTATCGTACACATTTATGCATGTGCACATCCTTTCTCATTCTCCAATCCCATAATGTAACCCTGTGCTATAGCTTGATGTCCGCTTACACTCGGGGCTAACACAACGCTACATACGGCTCTCGATTATCACCCTAACGGCTTTCCAGGTGTTCCCTCTCCGTAGATGCTCACCCCACACTCTGGACACTCCTGTGCCACCTTCATCCACTGCTGCATGTGCTCCACATGTCCTCCATAGCACCACGATAGCAACCAGTAAAACAGCTCCCCAGCCACCACCTCACCACACACACACAGCGCATCGCCGACTCGTCGGCCACACCGCACACATACCGCATTGCCGGCAGCCAGGCCGCCGTCTGGCCCCGCTCGCGCGCGCAACTCCGCCGCGGGCAGCGAGTACAGTATACATAGGTCATCTGCTTCTCATAGGCCACCTCCCGCGCGCGCGGCTGTAACCGCATTCGCTGGCTCACCCAATGACTCGGGAAAGATCAGCAGCAGTGCGTTGAGGGGAATGTACAGCTGTCGAGCCACCACGCGGTGGTGTACGCCTCAAGCCACTGCAGCGCGCGCATTTTCCACTGCCGCGCCGAGCGACCATCGTTACTGCTGCTGTGACGGGTGGTGTGTGTCGGGCGCCAGCGGACACGACGATGCGCCGAGTCCGACACATCGTTATCGTCTCGGCACTCACTGGCTCACCGAGCATGGCCTCACCCCACTCACCCTTGACACGGGAAATACCTGGACGGTGACGCAGTTTCCACCAGAGACAGTACAGCACAAGAGCACCGTACAATAGGCTGTCTGTCCTACCAAGCTGGCATGCTCCAGCTGCGCCGTCGTCACGGCGGTGATGAGCGTGACGGAATGACTCATCCACGCATGCGCGGCCGCACTCCACCAGCGCGCCGGGCCATCCTTGTCATCCCGTTCGGCCACTGCGCTTTGTGCGCACGCACCGCACACACCCCGTCGTATGTGCTGCAACTCGCATTGGCAAACATGCTTCGGCAAAGTAGCCATCCACCGCGGCGGCGGAGCCGGGCTCAGCAGACGGACAGCGCATCATCACCCGTCAGAGAACACAAAGCAGCCGACGACTCTGCCAAAAGGGTTGTTGTTGTACACGACGTGTCGAGTTTCGACAACCGGCGTGGGACTGACTGCGATGTCGAATGCCGACGCCACGCTCGTGCCACCGCATAGCCCATCTCCCAATGGGTAGCCTCATACACCCAGCGCGCCTCTGCCGCATCGTATACATCCCGCGGCGGCTCTGTGTCGCTAGGATAGATCGTCTGATTTACAGAGTGGTCGTCACAGACGCGCCGGGTGCCAGTCATTATGTGTATCGTATGCTCGCCAGCCTCGTTGTGTGGGTGTGCGAAAAGAAGGGCAGCAGAAGCAGAAGCTGCTGCTTCTTCATTGGTGTGTAATACACGAGTTGGCGTCAGAGATTCAATGAGGGGGCGGCCGTGTCGCTCCGCATGGCCACACGTCGTCGGGTCGTCGAGAGGCGTGTGGTGCACCACACGCGGCATTGCTGAAGCGATGCAGTGACGCGAATCGCTGCCGCCGTCGTCGCCGAGACAAAGGGAGGTCGGTCAAAGACAGTCGCTCCTGCAGCCAACGTGTCGCCGTCGCATTCTGTGCGCGCCGCTGCCGCACGCGCCACATTTGCCTGCTCGGCGTCCTCGCGGGTGGCGTGCAGCTTCTGAACTGCCACGACGAACTGCTCATCCGCCGCCACACCATATCGTGTGGCACCGGCCTTGCGTGGTTTAGTCTGTGATGTCTCGCAAGTCGACTCGGGCGAGCGCGGTGTCGCATGGGTGACGTGCGTGGATGCGAGGAAATTGTGACTGTCGCCCACTGGTGTTGGACAGTGGCGCTCGTGTGCGTGCGGGTGCCGTGACGGCGTCGGCGGACGATGCGCGAGCTGCGCTTGGCTACATGTATCCAATCTGTCCCATCTTGCCCATGTCCCTTTTTTCTTCTCTTTGCTGTACCTGATGTATGCCAACTTGCTGTTGTACTTGTTGCTGTTGTTGTGTGTGTGCGGAGGATGACCGAGTCGAGTTTGCAAAGGCCGAGCCACAAGGCCACTTCCACCCCCAACGATCCCAGCGATACCACAGTGTTCGATGCTCACGACAGCGACGTCGTTGCGCCCCGCGACACCGCTGCGCCGCATCGTCCATGGTTTCGCTCTCCACCACCAACTCGACTCGTCGCCCTATCTTCCTCTTCCCCTTGCGCGAGTCGCACATCGCACTGAGGCGGTGCCGCGCACGTCCCTGACACGGTGGTTGCGAGGTGGGGCTGTGTGGTGTTCATTGGGCGCCATCGACGCCGCCGCGGCCGCACACGCACGCCGCCCCCCACACGCTCATTATATTTTAGCGACGGCGCATTTCCTGTCGTTCCAGCCTCGTAGGGAGGGATGAGGTTCGTGGGCGGGACATGGACACAGTTCGCGTGACGTGGTCTGCGACACACAAGGACAGGCTTGTGTCATTCTTATCCGCATGGTGGTGCTGTTGCTGATGTTCTGCCTCGTCCTTGTTTTGCTGCTCCTCTTGTAGAAGCACATGGGACGATGAGGTAGTTGGTTGCTTGGGGGTATTGTCGACATGTCTCGTCGGTGTGGAGGCATCGGCTGTGCAGTGCGTAGAGGATGGTGCTGGTGCTGGTGCTGCTGGTGAGAAGGCAGTCACGGCTTCGTTTGTGTCACCCCCGTAGCAGAAAGGAGTTATCCTACGACGTCTCGGCACTCGTTGTCGCTGCGTAGCGTATACACGTGTGCGGCTCAGCAGAGTGTCGACATCGTTACCGAGACTACCCTTACCTGAATGTGTATGATTGCACTCGTCATTGTGACCGTCATTCTTTTTACTACTGCCGCTGCTACAGCTGCTACTGTTGCAGCTACTATCGTGACCGCTCTTCTTCGTCTTCTTCCTGCTTCCGTGTTGATGTTGTGCTGATACTAGTGCCATACTAGAGCAGGCCACATCGCTCGCACGACTCTGATTCTTGTCCTCCTCCTGATCGTCGCCATACACCTCACCATCACCGCAGACACGCTCGTCGGGCGAATGGCCCCCATCCTTCTGTGCGGCCGCACGCTGCAGCACACGCGTCGTCAGAGCGGCGCATTCACGACGCAGCAAATCACGATAGCGGCGCCGCATACGCATCGGCGCTGGTGCGCACCACCAAACACCGACCCCACGCATCACAAGGCCACCGTCGCGGTGGTCAGAACGGAGTAGAAGGAGTACACATGCATCGAGTTGCTTTGCCAGCTCGTCTGCAACCGACTTCTCTGCCACACCGCCGCCGGCCCACCGATGCCGCCGCGACGCCATCGATGCGGGTGCAACAGTCGGTTCGGTAAGCGAGTCATTCGCACTCGGTGTCATTCGTGTCCCACCGCCTGGTGCGTCGCTCGCCTTGTCCAGGGCGGCTATGATTGTGTCGTGTGCGATGCCTGCCGCTTTCGGCTCATGGTGGCAGCATCCTCCGCAACCACACTTGCAGCCGCGGTCATGGTCCGAAAATTGCCAGCTGTGCTGTATTGTATAAAGTGGGTCGCACATGATCCACGAGACTGCACACCATGGCATACCCGCTCCGTGACACCACCGCAACGCTGAGCTCATTGAGCCAGACAAAGTCACTGAGGCTGTGTGAGCCGTGCGACATACTCGCCACGGGAAAGTCTCCATGACTCGCGTCCCAGAGGTGAATGCGAGAGTGGGCGGTGGTGGCGAGTGTGGCGAGCCAAAACTGAGACAGCTCATATCGCCTCCTCCTCCTCATTATTATCATCATCTTCATCGTTATCAATAGAAAGATTAGTGGCACCAAGGACGCCATCGCATACGCCCCACCATGGCGTAATAGTGTAGAGTAGGCAAGACGCTCTCATACACCGCGCCGTGGTAGAGTGTGTTGGTTCCTGAGTGTGACTCGCAAAGGGGCTGGAGGCGTGTGCGTGTGTGAGTGTGATTAATGGTGTCGACTCGGCCGCTGTCTTGGTGTGTACGTCGGCACGACCGCCGCCCAGCGAGTTCACGCTAGCGTTCGCGCAGAGCGGTCGACAGGACGTGCTATCATGGGTGAAGAATTCGCCCCGTGACACCGCTGCGATCGTTGCTCCTTGCGGCACGTGCATGTGGCAAAGGGTACAGTGGCGTATCGCTGCTGCGCGCGTGATGCAAAGTTACAGACCCCGTGTGGCACGTGCTCATGTCCGCCACCTTCCTGCTTGCCTCATCATCACAACAAGGACGATGATAATAAGAATTACCCTCCTCCTTGTTTTATGCACATGATTGTCATCCTTGTGATGGCTGAGAGTATTCACTGCATCCCCGTGATGAATATCGTCCATTTGGTCGAGCCGCCAAAAAAGCACATCACACTCGGTCGTGTCTTTTTTGGCGCACACACACCGCGAGCAGATCGACATAACGCGGGTGAAACGCTGCCGCCAAGACCGGTCCGCCACGTCCACCTGTCGCGGTACCTCGACTGAGCGTCGGTCGTACACAAATACCTGCCCCCCTGTGTTGGACTCAGCCATGACGAGAATGCAGTGCGGGTCGGCCGGGGCAAAACACAATGTCACTCACCACACATCGCGTGTCGTGCGCGGGCGGGCGCAGAATGAGCTCCGGTGCGTACACCCGATCGCCACACACGTCCAGTTGCCACAGCTCAAATCGTGTGGTGGGTGAGCTCAGCGCGAGGGTGTAGCGATGATGCACGTCCCAGACAATCTTTGTCACTCGCGTGTAGGTGATGTCAATGGACAGCTCAATGAGCTCCTTGGCCCGCAGCGGCGAGTGTGTGCGCGTGACAAAGGCCTTGTCGGGACAACAGTCGTGCCGGTGTGTGCGGCCGTGACGCGGGGAGAGTGGTGGGTGCACGTGGTTGAGGTGGAGGAGGGGGTGGTGAAGGAGAGGGGGGTCGTCGGTGGTGGTGGCGCAAGAGGGGGGAATGCGGAGGTGCCGTGTGGAGCAAAATCACATGACTGCTGGCTCCGTGAGTGGTGGCAGGGTAGCAGCCACTGCGATGCGCTGCTGCTGCTGCGGCGGTTGATGATATGGTGATGCATAGGATGAGTGTGGTGTCAAACACACATGACCAGCCACCACCGGTGTATGCAAGGATGCACTACCGACGTCCATGCGTGCGTATGAGCACCTTGCCGCTAGCCGCACCGCTGGCATGGCCTCGTCTCATCGCTGCCCCATTCACGCTTGATCGCTTCCACTGCTGTGTGACGAAGCTCCCGTCGGGCCGGAAAAGCAGAACATCGAGGAGTATGGTCACGGCTCGACCGGATTGCACAAATGCCAAGGATGCCTCATGGGGGCTTGGGGTACCAGGCAATATGCTCCACCTTTTGCAGACCGCTAAAGACACCCGCCCGCGCTCTGAAACAGGCTACCATGGTTCTTGTGTGAGCCGTTCGTGTGACATGAGTGCCGCTGTTATTCGCACAGATCGCAGTGTTGTAGCTGCTGTTGGTGCTGGCGTTGGTTGTTGTTGTTAATGTTGTTGCGTAGTAGCTGGTATGCGTATAGATGACTCACGGTGGATGTTCGATGCTGCTGCTGTTGCGGACATGGTGTACTTGCTGCCCGCTGCGCTGCTGCGGCGCAGATTGCTCGGTTGCGGAGCGGTGTGTCATGTGTGACGGCGTACGGCGTCGTGCGCTGGTGAGCGGCGAGTATGCAGCCTCACACGCATCGTCGCCTTTGCGTGTACTCTTCGAACGTGCTCCAGCTGTGTGGTGTTGTGAGAATGTGTCGCTCACCTCAACAATCTGTAGCTGACGGGTGCAACCGACGGCGAGAGCACGAAAGGAGGGGTGATAATCGACACAGCTTGCACCCTCACTCAGCTTCACCGCGCTACAGTCGCTATTGCTGGTGTTGTTGGCACTGGATGTCATGTGAGAGCTGTAATAGCCATGCCGACTACTGCTTTCCCTACCGGTCTCGCGGATGTGTGTTTGACCATTATGAGACGTAGACTGCGCGCCGTGCAGTGTAGATGTGTTTTGGTGTCGATTTGCAAACAGGATCATCGAACAAAGTCATCGCGGCATCTACTCGCACGAGCAAAGCGAGTCTGTCTGTGCACAATCCAACGCGGGAACACATTTGATCCGGACACGACAACATGTAATCAAACGAGCTGTCACTGGCTATGCCACTCATATGAATATACTCGCTAAGATGTTTGCATACAAATAGTCATTTATATGTATATTATATATGGTAGCTCCTGCGCGGCTTATTGTAAATTGTAAGCACACACTCACACACAAAAGCTGATGCACCTTTCTATACTTCTTTTATAAAATACACAGCAAGTAATCAAAAAGAAATAGATGCACACACATGGTAGTGTAACAACATGTAGAGAAGAGCACAGTATATCGAAGCGCTGCCCGTACAAGAGTGCCTATCGATAAGAACATCGTCACAAACTTAAATATGGATCAGACACTATTCACTATTGTCACATTTGACTTTGTACCATCACCGAGACTACATAACACCTCACACCTCTTCCGTCTACATTCGTTTGTTGCTTTTAGACATCCGGACACGCACTACACACAAGTTTAGAAATGTTTTACACGCGTAAGAATATAAACATAGAATACCGTAGATAATCCAGACTATATAGTCTGATTAGATGACATATTACAACAGTGACAATCTACACTGCTACAAACATATATGCATTTACATATACATATGTGATATACATGGATTAAAGGATAAATGTACTCTCACATTCATTGATTGATAGTTTGCAAAAATATATACATATAAAACACATATATATCTCGCACTATCAATATACAATACAGAGCTATATATTTATATATATGTACAGTTACAAAGTACATATGTTCTATGTACATAAGTACATTGGTCAACATAGTGTACAAATACACCAAAAATAAACGTGTAATGTATATATAGATATATAGATATATACCAATGTACCTCATACATGTCGCGAGGTCAGTATTGCCAAATCTACAAACGAAAATAAGACAACGCGATCATAAAAGATGACGATAGCGTCAGGAAGTTTATTAGCTAAATTCAAGTAAATGCAACATTATTAATAATGATAGTTTTATTCACAATATAGTAGAATTTGTATATACACATATGAAGAGTATGCGTTTAAATTTTGTCACTAATTCGATTGTCTATCCGAGACAAATGACGTGTGACATACTTGATTCGACGGGACAAGAAAACCACCATCGCCACTATGTCCCGCTCACGCACACTAACACACAATAGTACACTCTCACACAAACCATACGTGAGTGCATGGCTCATTTGTCGTGGACGGAAATATGCAAAGATATGGTGATTGCTGGCAGCAACCATAGAAAGAGAGAATGATCTTAAAGATACACGTTTTAAAAGCATACTAGAGTAAAGATAATGTGAAAAATTGTCCTTCAATATGATGCAAGAAGCACTTTGGACGATAGTGATAACATATGGGGATCGTCATGATAATAAAAATTAAATAAAACATTTCCACCAAGACTTTAGATCAAACTTTCATTCACAATACCTTTGTCGCACATACCTAAGTGAGAAAATGAAATAGCGCGCCTTGGTAAATTTGAGCTTAAATGAATAACAAGAAAAATTATATTATCACATGGTAATGTATTACTAATATTAGGTCCGTCTTTCAGAGCATGCATGTGCTCGTCGCCACGGACTAGTTACGTGCTCTTCGTTTACCTACTCTGACTTTAAACTGTGTCGATGGAGCAGAATATTTTGAGGTATGACGACATACATACAGCGAGCCGTATCGGGCACGTCAATAATGTATCCTATTCGCGCGATGACTCAGAGTTCGTCTGTAGTGGCATCATCTGTGTTTGCCCTTCTGTCAGTGGCTGTCCACTTGCAAAGACCGGTTCATAAATAGGCCCTTAACAACGATATACAACATAACAACCTTATTCTCGTGTTATATTATACATAGATAATTGTTTTTCAAAAATCTGCGTGTATGCTTAAGTGTATGTAAATAAAATGTGGTATACAATCGAGCGCTTTTCTCCTGGTAAAATGATCGAGAGCTTTTACATATGCAGGGCATCTGCGTGTAGCATATTTCACACAGGGCATGAAAAAAGCATGTGGATGACAGAGTAGATGACTACGTCGCACGTCTTCTACGCTGCTGCATAAACAACTGTTTAGTGTTATCACCGTGATATCACTATACTCCACAGCATACGTTTTGAAATTAGGAAGAGAGAAAGAAAACTAGCTAAAAATATAAATTGCACACATGTATATATATATGTATATATATATATAATATATGTCAGAAAGTATATTTAGTGTGAAGTATATATTTATATATTATGTCGGTGGCCCAATTGCCCCATGGACACTCTGGGATGCCTGGTACCGGCAACGATGGTCCTCTTCTTTTTCCTCTTTTTGCTACTCGATTCGCGCGCTCTCAGACGAGGGGGACTCGACTTCGGTGCAATCAACGGCAGTGTGAGCTTCTCCCTCTCCGCTCTTTTGCCCGTTGCCCGCCGACCCATGGCGCAGCTATTCACGGGCAGGCATAGACCTCTGTTCAGCGCAGGAGTACCAGAGACGCCATTCTCTGGCAGACGGACTGCCTCACTGCGGTGTGGTGAGCTGGTGCCGGCAGACGGTTTGCCGATAGTCATCAGCCTTCCCTGCTTCTTAGTGTCGAGTTTCTCTGGCATCAAAGCCAGAGTCGCGGACCGCGGGTTGCTAGATTTCTCTGGTTTGGTCAAGCTCGGGACACCGCTGCCGTTCGCTGTGTAGTTGGCGCCTGGGCTGCGCGGATCGGCCGCGTCCGGGAGTGAGCCCTTGGCCTCGCCGCGCCGGCGTCACTCTTGCCACCTGCTGCCGCAACCGTTGTGGGATATTCCTGATTGGATGATGATACCCCGCCCGAGCTGGCACTAGGCGGCGGTGATGGCACCGAGTAGCCACCCACACCCGTGACACCGTCCCTTTTGCCATCGCCAGCGCGCTTGGAGCTGTGCTTCTCATTGATGTGACTTTCCTTCTGGTACAAACAGCCGCCTGCGCGGTGCTCTGGGACGAGACGAACAGTATCGTTTTCCAAACCATTGCCTTCCAATTTTTTGTCATGGGCGTGTTCAGAAAAAAGACAGGTGACAAGGCTGTAATCCTTGCTGCGTAGAACAACATGGTCGCGCCCAATCGTGTTGCTGCCCCGGCGGGCGCTGCTTAACAGCGAGCGAGACTTCTTTTCCAGCTGTGGCGATAGGCTAAATGCGCGCGCGACCCAGTGCGTGCTCATCCTCATCCACCGCGCCAGCAGCCTTGGACGTGTTCGTTTTCACGCTGTCTCCTCCTGTCGAGACCATCTTCGTTGCGGGGGCGGGGCTATGGTGTTCGCAGCGGGGCTCGATGCGATACTATACGCGACGCCCTTCTCCGCCAAGTTGTCGACATCGCCTTCGCCTGCCTCCGCCAGCTCCTCCTCTCGCTGCTGCTTCAGCATCGGGCAAAGTCGTAGGTGGAGTGGCGTTTATGGACGCGGCGGCGGCGGGGGCGATGACGCGTACAGTGGCTGCTGTCGGGTGTGTTGATGGTGGTCTGACCGGTGTTGTCGGAGAGCTTCTCCTTTGCATTCGCACTACCCGTCGACTCTGCATTGCCGCTTTCATTGTTTCTGCCGCTGCTACGGCTTGTGCTATCGATGTCGTTGTGGCGGACACCATCCGTGTTGGCGGCGTTGATATCGTTGGACTTTTTGATGTTGAAGCCCTTGTAGCCGGGTGCGCCTTCGACGTGGGCCTTTTTGGCCTGCCGTTCTTTGTCGCCGGTTGAACCGTCGTGACCGGTACAATCTTTGCCCGCTGTTCGTCCTTTGCCCCGTCGCCCCGGTTTTTATACAAGTACTATCTGAGTGAGGCACGGGCTTGCTTGCATCTTCGGGGGGCGGACATGGGCATCATGGTTTTCTTTGTCATGGCATTCGGTTAAACAGCCCCGTGAACGAGATCGCATTCAACATCCTTCGCCATGCTCCTCTCAATGATGGTGGTAGTTTTCGCGCCCTCGTGTTCTTTCGTCTTCTTTTGCGCTTGGTTCATTTCGTCTCCGAGTCGAAGGGGCGAATGAGCGTTCCATGTATGCTATCACGCTATCACTGCTATCGTCCCTGTCATAGCTATCATCGCTCGATTGCGACTCAATGTCGGCATCGACGTTGTTTAGCCATTAGCAGTGATGTTCGTTTTGTTTTGTTAATCACGTTTGGTGACATCCTTTATTAGGAGGGTTGGTGTTTGTTGCATACCCTTGTTGTTGCTGCGTCTTTAGTAATCGTTGTTTCAGCAAAAGGGAAAACATATCGGAGAATTCGTCTGGAGTGGTGTTCTCCATGTCGGTGTGTTCATTCGACTCCGTCTTGGCTGTCGCGCCGCCGCCGGTGGGAACCCCTTCCTCGACGGTATGGTTGGCTGTGCTTATCGTGCTCCGTGTTCGACTTTATGTAGGGCTTGTATTTGGCGTCTGTGCTGCCTGACCCGCCGCGGGGGCGTCGGATGTCTTGGTCTCCTTTTCTGCGCCGACGTCGGTGCCGTTTCCTCGTCGCTCTTGTCATCCTCTTTCCCCTCCTCGTCGTCACTCGAGTCGCTGATGTTTGGACTGTCGACCCAGCGAATATCTTCGCACCTACCAATCCACCACTGACCATTGTAGTTCGTTCGCCGCGCAGCTGCTACAGCCGCCGTCGCCGAAGCAGCCGAAACGGCAGCAGAAGCAGAAGCAGAAGCAGCGGCGTTGTTCGTTGGTGACATGCCATGGCATTTTTCATATTCGCATTCATTCGCGCCATGTTTTGCCCGAGTTGTTACCGTGGTAGACAGATGAAAGTTCATAGGTATGCGCGGTTGTTCGGGTAGTTGGGTGGTACATGCTGCATCATCATGGCAATTGAAGGATTGCCTGGAAGTTAGCCGGCAATCATGTTTGTTCATTGGCGATATTTTCTTCACAGTCGTGTGCAATCTGACCGACTTTTCTTTTATTCTTACTAGAATCTCTTTTTTGTCGCCTTGACTGGGACCCTATCCTCGATGAAGTTGCCATAGGGTGTCCAGCCATAGGTGTTCTTTAGGAAAGCATATTGCCACGTATCACCCGCTTTCATATATGCTTGCGATGGTGTGCAGGTATTCTCCGTGGCTGTCCATACTGTACGTACGGCTCGAGGCATCGCCCTTGAAGAGCTTTTTTTACTGTGGCCCATCTGTCGCGCACTAATACTCGTGTTATAAATTTGTAACGTCCTAACACCCGCACAAAAGACACAATATATATGTGTGTTTGTATATATATATATGTATGTCTTAATAAAATGCCTCTGTCAATAGATCAATTACCTCGGCTACACTGATAGCTTACGCCAGCAATATACATTGTAAATGTATATATAAAGTATGACATGTATATATTCATATATTTCTCGCATGCCATGTATCACTATGCACGCTTCCGTAAAAGTGACGATTTTTGACCGCGACTGTGATCAATTGATACAGACTAACTGATCAAGCAAAAAGCAAGACTAAGCACATGTAACACGAGCCGGAGAAAAGTAACACGCGCAACAAGCAAGCACACGATCGCTTTGTTGACGTACAAAACGAGCAGCACGCTTCGCCTCTTTTAGAGTACGAAACTACTTTCCCATAAACCAATACACAGTAGTAGATGTATCAGCATGTACGAATGCATACATGATACATGGGATGCAGAAACAAATTGGTATATGAACAAGCGTAAAAAGTGAGGACGATGAAAGAGTAAATGATTACAGCTGACTTTACAAACAGCGACAGATGGAGGGTTCGTGAGTCAAGATTGGTGGCATCGTCAGTAAGCATCCAATGGCGTAGCCGAGCTTACTCGGGCAGAATGCACAGAACGAATACATCGACAACAGCCACAACAATAAACAAAATACCAAACCCTTTTGCACATAAATTGTTGTATTGAAACCGCGAAACCGAAAAAAACATACATCCGCGAAGTACACACAAAAAAGACCAGTCAGATCTTGAGTATTCATTTGAGTGTATGTGTGTGTGTGTGTGAGTGAAACGACGAAATTAAAAAGACATGACGCACTCACGTCGAGATACCATACCAGACGTAGCCGTGCGCCGCTTATCCTACAGTAAATCACATGATATATATAAATAACAGCATGCAGCTGACAAATGGCATTAACCTGTGCACATCTTAGCACCAAAGAATATATTTAAACACATATTAGCATCGTGAAGTACAAAAAACAATACACAATCGTGATACAAAAATTGCGTAGAAAAGGCCACACATGATACACAGATAATGTCAGCAAAAAACGCCGAGGAATTTCGTAATTTATGCTGCCACTCAGGCAAACGAACACCAAATTAGAAATTCGTATAAACAAATCATAGCACTTTACCCTTCACCGATTAAGGGTGTATAACGTCATGCTATATACATGTTGTGTTAGGAGTGCAAATTATAATATAAATTTAAAATATAAGCTTGCTAGACTGATATAATAATAGGCACATTAAATTTTTGAACGCATACATATGTAGTTATGTTATTTGATGTATTACGCACACGAATAAAGATAGACTAATACATACATTAAATACTGACATAATGTAAAGCGAATAGAGTAGCTATTGATATGGAAACAAATGAAATACATATGACAATATTTGAAGTGAGTGAACATTCCCCCCCCCCCCTTTAACAATGGTACGAAAAATTGAAAACGAGTGGCTGCACGAAGAGGACTTCTTTGTATTTTGTATATTTTGGGGGATCAGTTTTTTGTTTTTGAAATTAGCCAAAATTACATCGCCGTTACAAACCACCCTTTTTTCATAACGTAAACATCACGGGTTTTCAGTACAAGAAATAAAAAATTACTTGGCATTACATAAACAGAAATATTTTCAAGTCTGTTATTTCTAATCGTGTCGAGGGTAGATGGTCGAGTAGTGGCTTTAAAGGGGTAATTTTACAATTTTTATCTGACAACTCTCTATCGTAAAGATAAAAAAATAAAACTACCAAAAGTACGTAAAGGAGGTAACCTACCGACAAAAAACGACAAATTTTATGTATCCAAAAGGCAATCAAGTTGAGTTGACATTTCGCAAAATAAACCAAAAGCCCTAATGTGTATGATATAATACACAATTACGTTATATCTGAGAAATATAAATATTATTATTATTATATATCAACATGATGACTTTTCTATTATTTCCTCCATTGCTACTGGAGCAAAGAGATATTTACACCGTCAAAATCGCGTTGATACGATAAGCATGCCCTACATGGGCACTGTACAAGGGTGCATCTGAGCCTTACCACCTGTGCCCCTTGTGGATGCTTCCATCTCTTTTTAGTGTGAACCTTCATGTACCCGGTAACATCTACACCACACACCAAATCAAAATTCCTTTGCCGCACGAGGCGCCACTCTGCACCGGTCGAGCGGTCACAGTAACAACGTTGACACGGTTTGTACTGGCATCACTCTGCTTAACCTACGTTAAACATCCCTCGCCCAAAACGAAACATGAGGAATACATTAACTTTTCCCAAAACACCGCTCTTTCACGTGTAAACGGCATGTGTGTGTGCATATGTGCTCCAAAGATTCATTGAGAGTCAAACAACTTCTTGGCCGAACTGTAAAACTCGGCGAGGCAACGGCTCGGGGCATCGCCCTGCTTCTTGTCGTTCCTTCCTCGCCTTCCTCCTCCTTCCCAGCACCGAGATATCGGGCGATTCAATGCAGCAAACGTTATCAAGGGCTTTAAACCAGCCGGCCCCGCGCGGACCCACCTTGCCGTAAACGAGGGGCGTCGGGACGGTGATTGCGCGCTTCGTGGCCAACTTAATCGGCAGACGGACGGGTATCATTCATCTTGGGCCGATTTGGATGACGAATGTGTAGACACATTGTGCATTCATGATTGGCTCAATTGCCTCTCCCCCATTCCGCCGGGGCACCTGACCGGGCAATCGGATAGGCTAGGCACTGTGGCCGAATTGTTGTTCGTCGCGGTGCTCGCCGGAAGAAGGGCCGAACCCGAGGCGGACGCTAGCGCCAGCCGCTCGCCCGGCCACCGTCCCACCCCGACGTGCCCGGATGCGCGGCTCCAGGGGGAGGATACCCAAAGTCCGCCAAAGCGCAAATCGGCACGATTCTGTCGCCCTTCCTTGGCCCGCATCGACAAGGCGTCCTTTTGTCCGCTGTGCGGGTTCGACTCGTCGCGCTCAGAGCATCGCGTGCTGGAGGCGCCCGGGAGGAGGGCTGCGGTGCAACGAAGACACACCGTCAACTCCCCGAGGACAGAATGGACCCCACCCCCCCTCCCTCGGCCGGGATGCTCCGCCAGGACTGCGTGCCATCGTGGAATGTCATGGACAGCGTCGGTCGCGTCCCGGCAGGTCGGCACCATGCATCGCCTTGTTCTCCATTTGGTCTCGCAAGGAGCCCCTGGCCGCGCCAACAGCCCCGCCGCAATCTCCGACTCGGTGCGCTTGTGTGCGCGAGTGCATCTTCAGCGACCGCGTCGAAGCGAGAGTTGTGCGACGTCGCGCGCCATGCTGCTGCGTCGGCGCTGGAAGAAGCGCACCTTGGAGGGACGGTTTTCAAGGAGATTGGTGGCCAAGCTTTGGCATATTTTGTCCCAGCGGGGTGTGTTGCTTCGGCTGAGTTGGGCTGAGGAGGGGGGGGGGGGCGGGGGTGGAAAACCCGGTGCGGCGGTGTCGGGCGGATTCTTCCTGGATGAGCCTTGCCGCTGGTAAGCGCAGGAATTGGAGGTGGCGTGCTGCTGTTGCTGCTGTGTTTTCCCTGGTCCGTCGCGCCGACGCTGGAGCGGGCAGGGATTGCCTTGAGGCGTTGAGTGTGTGTCGGGACATGCGATGTAGGTGTGCTGGCGTGGTTTACCGCTTCGGTACCTGCGGTAAGGACTCTGTCACGGGAGGCAAAAGGTTTGCTTTGGGGATCTGGGCCTTCCGACATTCTGACTCGCGTGCGGTGCGGTTTTGTTTCATCACTGCTTTTGGCGTTGTTGCAGCGCGCAGCAGCAGCAGCAGCAGGTGAATGCCCGTGTGGCTCTTGGCAAGACCACTTTTTCCCATTGACCGAGGTGCGGGTTATATGGAGTCAGACTATGATACGATCCAAGCCGGGCCCCCGGGTGTTTGGGTGCCCTTCGTTTTTCCTCTGCTGTTTTTATTGTTGTTGTGGGGGGATAAATTATTTTTTCAGTTCGTCGGGTTTTCACTACGCTTGGGCTCATGGATTTGCTTTGCGAGACGGTCGTGAGCCCGGTGCGAAGAACGCTGCTGCTGGCAAAAGCGTACTCCAGCCTCTTGAGCGGGGAACATCGGATGATCGCCCTCATTCAGCATCGGCCCCCCGGAGCGTTTGGTTGTCGGAGCGGAGTGTCAGAGCCCCTTGCCCCTCCGGCGCGCCTCCTCGGCCCCACTCCCCTCGCGGATCTTTTCCTTGCTCGGCGAGCCTCCTATGACCGCGGTCGCGCTAAGAGCGAGGGCAAAGGGGCCAAGCTTTGCTGCCACTCGTGGCCGGTCGTGACTCTTCTTGTCGCAGCGCGGTCGCGGCCGCCTCTCCTTTGCAGCCTCGCCCGCGATGCTTCTTCGTGGACGGTGTGGCGACGGGCCACCGCCGTCGCGCGGGGGAGTGCGGGATGTGGGCGGCTGCTCCTTGGGACAATTCGCCGACGAGTCTGGGGTAAAGTCGTTGGGAGAGCCACGCACCGGGAGACATGGTCGCACTCGTGTCGCCCGCATGTGCGCCGACTCGGGGGAGGCGGGGCTGCTGCTGCCGCGGTCCCGTGCGTCGCATCCCTCGCCCCCCGATGTGTCGAGTTCGCCCATTTTGTCCAAAGGAGGACACTCGTCCCCCCCGCCTGGGCGGGTTTTCAAGCTCCAGACTCATTGTGTCTCGCTCACCGGGCGAGGACGGCAACTTGTTCCTTTTTCCTCGTATAAAGGACAGCGGGGGGGTTTGTCCCGATTAAGACTATTATTTTTATAAAGATTATTATTAATCATGAAAATGGTGGGCGTTATCCGTATTGGTTT
>CAMTDV010000406.1:0-23559 GCA_947069175.1 Scalesia atractyloides
GCCGCTGAAGAACTGTACGCTGCGACTACTTTCCGTCAAGAAAATGGACGTTACTGTGTGCGCCTGCCATTCCGCCCCAATCATTCACAACTTGGAGCATCTTATCCGCAGGCCCATGTCCGTCAACAGTCATTGGAACGTCGCTTTGTGAAAAATCCTGATTTTAAGGAAGCCTATCAGCAATTTATGGTTGATTATGAAAAGGATGGTTTCATGTCTCCTGTTCCTCTCCCCGCTCCTCACTCCCCGCATTATATAATCCCTCATCAAGGTATTATTAAAAACACAGCTAGGTATACAAAGACTAGGGTTGTTTTTGATGCTTCTGCTCGCACTTCTAATGGCCTTTCATTGAATGATATTCTCTTGCCGGGCCCAAAACTTCAAAATGACATCAGAGATGTTTTGATTAGTTTCCGCCGCCATGTTGTAGTCTTCTCAGGGGACATCAAACAAATGTATCTCCAAATTGACCTTCACCCTGATGACCGTCCATACCAGACCATTCTATGGCGTCCATCCGAAGAACTCCCGCTAACCGCTTACTCGCTCAATACAGTAACTTTTGGGATCAATTCTTCACCGTTCCTGGCCATTAGAACCTTGCAACAGTTAGCCAAAGACTATGGTCACCTCTTCCCCGCTGCTGCCAAGCTCCTGCTCGATGAAATCTACGTGGATGACATCCTTTCAGGCGCCGACTCAGAAACTGCTGCTCGCAATGTGATGAATGAACTCATCGCTCTGCTCGCTCTTGGAGGTTTTCAATCAAGAAAATGGACTTCAAATTGCCCCGCCATTTTGGAACAATTTCCTGCTGAGGATCTCGAGTGTCCTCTCTTAGATGATCCTGACAACCCCCGCTACGCTCTTTTGGGGCTTCAATGGGTCTCCAATAAAGACAGCTTTACGTACCGTATCAAGCAAACCGCTCAACCCGCAACGAAACGTGGCATCTTATCCACTATCGCTTCCATTTTGATCCGTGTGGGTGGGTCGCCCCTACAGTGTTAGCCGCTAAAGCTTTCATGCAGGAACTCTGGCGTTTACAGCTTGATTGGGATGAGAAGCTGCCTGTTGAAGTGCTCCGCCGCTGGCAAAAGTTTCTGTCATTATTACCCGCACTCGAGAAGATTTACATCCCTCGACTGTTGCACCGCCCTAGTCCAACCTATCAATTGCATGGCTTTTGCGATGCTTCCATAATTGGATATGCCGCAGTGTTATATCTAAGATCTCCTTCTTCCCGCAACACCCCGCCGCCTTGTATCTCAAATTATTTCCAAAACCAGGGTCGCTCCAAAAAGAGTATCATTGCCTCGACTCGAACTTTGTGCCGCTTCATACTTAACGCTCTTTTTTCTAGTTATTTACCCCGCTTAGAGTCTTACTATGCAATTGAGTCAGTCACAGGCTGGTCAGACTCCACTATCACGCTCACTTGGATTCAAACGCCGACGTACCGCCTCCAGACTTTTGTCGCTAACAGAGTTGCGGAAATCCAAGAATTAAACGCTAAAGTGACATGGAAACATGTTCGCTCCGCTGACAACCCTGCTGATTGCGCTTCCCGAGGGCTCTCACCTGATGAACTTCCTGATCATCCGCTCTGGTGGCACGGACCTGAATGGCTCTCAAAATCAGAGGAATTCTGGCCTCAGCAACCCATCCTCATCCCAGAGAAGGACTTGCCTGAAACCAAGCCACCAACCACTGTACTTGTGGCCGCTGCCCCCCCTCCTCCCTTCATCATACCGCAATTCTCAACTTGGGAAAAAACTGTTCGTGTCATTGCTGTTGTGCACCGCTTCTACGCTCAAACTCATCTCAAAGTTGAGCTCAAAGGCAACACACAGCCATCTGAACTACACCAAGCCGAGATGTGGATTTTACGCGCCATCCAGCGCTACCATTTCGCTGCCGAATTTCATCAGTTGACAATTAATCAGCCTTGCTCAGCCCGCATCCGCCGTCTAAATCCATTTGTCGATGAAAATGGTTTGATCAGAGTTGGCGGCCGCCTGCGTCACGCCGCTGTAAGTGAAGACGCCCGCTATCCTATCATTTTGCCTAGTGATTCTCCTGTCACGCGATTGCTAGTCAAATCGTGTCATAAAAATCACCTTCATCCAGGGCCGCAATTGCTCCAATCACTTCTCAACCGCCGCTATTGGATACTTTCAGCTCGAAATTTGTGTCGTCAAGTTGTCCATCAATGTCTTCCCTGCTTCAGAGCGAAGCCACGCTGTGATAATCCACTCATGGGAGACTTACCGCCGCCCGCGTTCAACCTCATCTTGCTTTTTCTCACACCGGTACTGACTTTGCAGGGCCTTTCAAAGTTAAAGTTCATCAGCTGCGATCAGCCCGTGTAGTGCAGGTGTATATGTGTGTGTTCGTATGTTTCACTGTGAAAGCCGTTCATTTGGAAGTCGTCCATGACTTGACTACCCCAGGTTTTATCGCCGCTCTCCAACGATTCGCTGCCCGCCGAGGATGTCCTCCGGATGTTTACTGCGACTGCGGCACGAACTTCGTAGGAGCTTCTAACGCCTTTCACAAGCTTCTCAACGCTAATAACAAAGAACTCGCCGCATTCGCCTACGAAAACAAAGTCAATTTCCACTTCAACCCGCCCGCCGCTCCGCATCAAGGAGGCTTATGGGAAAGCGCCGTGAAAAGTGCGAAGTCTCATTTAACTAGGACCCTTGGAACAACCATTTTAGTGCTAGAAGAATTTCAAACGCTGCTTTGCCGTGTGGAATCCATGTTAAACTCCAGACCCTTAACCCCGCTCTCCGCCGATCCAAGCGAATTTGATGCATTAACGCCTGGACATTTTTAATAGGTCGCCCCCTTGTCTCGCCTCCAGAACCAATGTATACGGAGGCAGATATCTCGTACCGCCGACGCTGGCAATTGGTTGATGCTATGTTCCAATCAATCTGGCACCGTTGGAGTCTCGAATACATTCACACACTCCAACCCAGAAAGAAATGGCTCACAGACAAACCGCCTTTAGTCGTAGGTACCTTAGTGCTCATCCATGAGCCTAATATCCCACCGCTTACATGGAAATTAGGACGTGTTATCCAAGTTTTCCCGGAAACGACGGCCGCGTCAGGGTCGCGTTGGTAAAAACCGCTGCCGGAGAGTACAAACGTCCTGTTCATAAACTTTATCCTTTACCACAAGCATGACTTGTCGTAACGTCCGCCGCTCCGCTTGTCTTGTGTTCCAGGCTGAAAATGAGTGAATCAACGTGTCAGAGTATATGTCGCTCACGGCATCAGACTTCGACGAAGCCGAGGACTATTTTACGGAATATGGTCCGGTTCATCCTCCGCCGCCGCCCATCCCTGTCCTTCCTCCTCCCATCCCCGCTCAACCTACTCCTTCCTCCTCAACAAGGTCCAGTTTCGTTCGTCGAGCTGAAATTCAAATTCCTCGTTTCCCGCGTTTTAGACCTAGTGGAGGTTCGCCCACCCTCCCCTCCGCCGCTTCGTTGTGTTTGGTGTTATGCGGACCACAACTGCTTTACTTGTCCGCAGATGCAGAGATCAGCCGAAGAAAGGATGAACTTAGTCGCCGAACGTTTTCGCTGTGTCAACTGCCTCGGAAACCACAACGTCGCCGCTTGCAGATCAACCCGCAGTTGTCGTTACTGCCAGCAAAGACATCATAGTCTGTTGCACGGTGCAGCACCGCGACAGCTTCCAGCTATACTTCCGCCGCCACCCCCCGCAGTACTTCCGCCGCCTCCACCCGTTCCCCAAGGACCCAGCATACGGGCGCTGATCCGCCCAGGCATCCCGGTCAACCGTCGACCAGCGATTGTGTATAACCAGGGCCGAGGCGCTGTGTTCGGTTACCTCCGGAATCGGGCTCCGGCTCCCATGCAACCGTATGTGATCCCATTCCGCGACGGGCCCCACGTCGTCGTTCCGCGTGCCGCCTTGGCTCTTCCGGATGTTGTAGCGGAGCTACTACGTTAAAGTGCTTCGCTAAATAACCCGCCGCCGCCCTTTTGTTTTGTCTTTTGTATTTTACCATTACCGCCGCTTTACTTTTTTTAATTACCGCCGCCTTTTAATTTTAACTTGTATATATCCTTTTCTCTTCCACATCATTTCCACCCCCTTGTTACCTTGTTCAACGTTCACACGCATGGTAAGCTTTGGTTTTTTCTCTTTCTTTACTTACTAATGACTGTGAAGCTAGTATCTCTTTAGAACCCCTAAAGGAGTTCAAGGCCGGGGTATGTTTCCGCATATACGTCACACAGTATAAAACGCCTCCCCGCCGCGAGTAGGCAATCCGCACGCCGCGTCACGTGAACCAATCACAGCCGAGTCAGCCGGTTCGCACCAGTTTTTCCGTTCCCCGCTTCGTAGGCCTCGATCCGCGATTCTCTCTTCACTTCTCGTGTGTGCGTCTGATAGATTGACCGCTTGTTCTCTCGTTGGCCTACTCGCTTCACTGTGTGTACTTCTTCACTGTGTGCTGTAGAATCGATTTGGTTCTTTTTCCTCGCTTTCCTTGCGTCCCGTAGACTGTAGAAGTTAGCTTCCTTCTTTGGTAATGTTTTCTTGCTTTTATTAATCTCTCGCCGCTATGCTCAATCTATTCTGACCGCCGACTTTGGCTCAAAGTCCGCTGTCCCAGCACGCGGTAGACCTCAATTTAGGCCTAACCGCTATCCGCCGCATCACATTGTCTTTTCAGGAATTACTTTGATATAATCATGATTTCTATCGACTTATTACCGCCGCCCCGCTGTCCTTAGCTATGCCTTAGGCAATCCCCTATTTCAGGCACGAGTGACTGACTTCCAGGATTAGAATGATAACCTATCTCTAAGCATGCTCTTATGAGCTCAGATCTCATGGTGAGTTAAGTATTAAGTTTTTGGTCAAGTGTAAGTGTTTTGCTCTCTCTCTCTAGTTCTCAGATCTCTTTAATCTGAGTGGTCCTCTGTTTCTCTCCCTAGTCGCTACATTTGATCGTTATCATTTGATTATACATCTGCAAAGTGTAGGTACCGATGCGCCTTTTTCCTTTGTTTGGACAGTGCGGTCTGTGCATCAGTGAAAAAAAGTGATGAAAGTGGATGCGATCAGTTGAGTGTACCCCATAGTGTAGGTACAATGTTGTGTTTAATTTACTTGCGCTTCAGCGCTTGCACAAATTTATTTCCATGTGGTTTTGAATAATTAATTTTGAAAAATCTTGTCTTTTGGATCAGGGCATTCAGATAATAAGCCTTGGAATAGTTTTATTCCCTATCATTCTCTTGAGTTTGAAATTCATGCTAACAATAATATTGATTAACTGTGCGGGTCTTAAAAAAGGGAATGTGAATTAAGTAATTTTGTGTTGTGCTCTAACCTGCAAAGTCAGTTTAGTGGTTAAATTTGTGTCAACAAACCCAAATCATCGGATAAGGGCTCGAATCTGATGCGGTGAGTGTTTTATTTTGATACTCTATAGAATTTACTTTGTATGCATGCTAGCCAATATGAGACTCTTTGTGAACCCAGGAATTTTCAACAATTTTGCCATCTTTCCCCCCTTTTCAGCTCCACCCTGGCGCTCTGAGTTTTACTTCATTTTTTTGCCTGTCGTGCTAAATATTGCCCTTTAATCTCAATACAAGGATCATTATCATTTTTTTTTTTACATTTTTTCTCAGAAATTTTGAAGATTTTTTCATTGAAAATTCATTTACATTTTAGAGGAAATGTGGCATTTTCAAGTTTTTAAAAGATTTTTTGAATATATTATTTATCAGATCAGAATAATTTGACCTCTCCTACTCTTCTTTTTCAAAATTTTCAAGGGTTCAAAAGTTTTGTTGATCTATGTTTGAACCCTTTTTTTCAATAAAAATGTCGTTAATTTGAAGGGAAAGGTGATAGTTTAAAAAAAAAAATTAATGTTTGTACAGAGTAAAAACTAAATTTTGAAGTAAATTTTAATGACATTTTCATTCATTTTAAGGGAAAAGAGATATTTTTAAAAGTTTCAATGTTTTTTTACATTTATTTACAATTTTTTTCTGTCAAATGAAATTTCAAGTTTCAATGCAACTAGGGGATGTGACACAATTAGTTTGCTCTCAACGCTACGTGCAAGGGTCACTTGGCGAATATTACTAATTTTCATAAAAAAAAAAAAAAAAAAAAAAAAAGAATTAATTTGGTGTGGGTAGTGGGGGGAGTGAACGAGTGTAAAGGGTGTGAGAATTGGGGGGGGAGGGGGGTTAGGGAGCTCCTACGACTGTGTCAGGAAGCAGGGGCGTGCCGGGGGCATGTGGGAACCCTTGCCCCAGGTGCCACTCTCGGGGGCACAATAATCAGGGTGGGGGAAAAAAAAAAAAAAAAGGTCATCGAATTTATAATGTTGTTTCGCGGAGGGCGGCAAGGTTTGCATTATTGCCCCCCTCTCTCTCTGGAGACCACGGCACCGCCCTGCCCTGGTAGGAAGGAGAAGGAGCATACAATTTACTTTAAAAAACACGTAAGATTTACCTGAATTTTTACCCATTTTTCGGGATGGATTTGCAGATAATTCATCATGTATTTTACAGAAAAAACTTGTTAAATTTACGAGAAAAGCCAAGGTATGTTAAAAGCACGTAAATTTTACGTATTTTATCGGTAAAATGAATATCCTTTACTTTCCACTCAAATATTCTGTATAATTTACCAATAATTTTCCGTGTTTTTTTCCTTATTCTTTGATAATTTCTCGTTAATTTTACGGAAAATAATGCATATTCTGTGCGAGCAACGAGTTTTTTTACGAGTTTTTTCCAGTAATTTTTACGAGTTTTTTACGAGTTATTTCACGTGTTTTTCAAAAAAAAAAAATTCGTGTTTTTTCCAAGTCGATGCTACTAGGGAGAATAGGGGTTTAGTTTCAAAGTGTAGGCGGACCAAACCCCATAATCTTTGGCGAATTTCAACTTTTATTCCTTCAAATCAATACGAATTTGTCCCTGACTTTATTCTTTTGGTTTCAAAGTTTTCCTCGTTGAAAAATGAACCCTCAATTTCATTTTTATTCATTTTCATCGAGTAATATTAGAAATAATAGGGCAAATTTCAATGATTATCGGTCTAGGTCCGCCTTCACTACTACCCTGACGAAAAGAGGGGTTATTGATTAGGAGTGCTTCAACAAATTTTTTGAAAAATTCAGGCTCAAACTGTGCAATTCTATTGCGAGCAATCGATGTGATTTTAGGTATGATTCAGAATGTTCCCGTTTTTTCCACTCAAGCATTTTAAATGATTAAGTTCACCCTTCTAAATGTTTTAAGATCATGGTACTTACATTCTATCGTCATTCGTCGTCCGTGTAACTGTGTGTATAGCGTATAGGCGTAAGTCAGAAGTTTAAAAAATTGAATTTTTTTAGATTTCTTTGTGAGTAATGACGTTTTTTTGATCTGTGATTTCAAACATACATTAAACTCAAATCATCAACGCGTAGAGGAGTCAGTCAATTATTTTGCTCTCCAAAAAAGATGGAAAATCGACTTACGCTATGCGTTTGATGGCCGACAGTACTTGTACCTTGCTGTGGATATTTTTGCTTTCTTTCAAGAAAATTACGGTTCCAAAACAATTATCTAACTGGAAAAAATTAATGAGTTTTTTTAATTTTTATATATAATTTTTTGCCATTAAAATATGGAAATTTAACCACTGTAATTTCTAAATACACGCAACTTCTTGAAAAAAATCAAATACGTACTGAACCGCTTTTATCTATAATCTAAAGTCCTGTTAAAAGCACCAAAGGTCGCTGGTAACATCGACAAAAATTGCTGGCCATAAAACGATTGCGAAACGACTTATCCGACTTTTCCTTATTCGTACCTCAAAATGTGTAGAAATCCCATTAATTTAATAAAAAATGGCTTGCTTTTGACCCCTTTTATATTCGACAAGAAGCAAAGAGCAAACTTTTATAACAAATTTTGTCTCATGATTTGAAGAATTTTCATCAATTTTCACTTGAAATTACAATTTCTGGGAACACCAAAAGGAGACAAATCAGGGAATACCAAATTAATTAAGAAACCATATTATTCCCGGAAAAGGACCCATAAACCAAGGTGCACTCTTCAGATGATAGTCTCTTTTCAATCATAATGTGATTCTTTAGAAAAGAGCTCATCCGATGTTTTGTGGATCCTTTTCCTGAATTGGCCTCAATTGTTTACGTGATGATTTCTGGACAAGCTCAAAGTCTCCCGCTCTTGGATTGGAATTAGATTGTTCCAAGACGTAGACCTTTTTGAGCGGGGTTGAGGGGTCGGGACGCCTGAATCAATCCGCAAGATGATCAGGAGAAACGGAAAAGTTCAACGAAGAGGTATAAAGGTAAATGCATTGGCGGAATAAGAATCCGTCTTTCTTTTTCCTTTTCATTAGGACGAATGTGTTAGAAAAGAACAGATGGGGGGGGCAGTCACGTGATCTCCCCCGTCTTCACCCTTTTCTAACATGATCCTAAAAGTTGAGAGAACAGAGAAGAAGAGAGGATAGAGAGAGATAGAGAGGAAAGAGAGTAGAGGAGATGAGAGAGAGAGAGGGGGGAAAGAGAGGGGGATAGGAGGGGATAGAGGGGAGGGGAAAGAGGGGAGAAAGAAGACGAGAGAGAGGATGCGAGGGAGGAGGGAGAGGGAGGGGGGGAGGAGGGAGAGGGGAGGGATAAATAGAAGAGGACGGAGATGGGGAATGAGGGAGACAGGAGAGGAGAGAGAAGAGAGAGGAAAGAGAGAGAGAGAGAGAGAGAGAGGGAAAACAAAGAAGGAGAGAAGGACAAATTTCCTGGATTGCAAAGGGGCAAGTGTGAAAGGCGGTATGGATAGCCAAGTTGGGTGGAAGGGATGAGTTCTGAAAGGAGAACGGTACGAAACTGTTTTAATATTACAAACCTTAGTCACTGCAACCTAGGTAACGGGAGAATCTTCCCACCACTCCCCAGCCCCGCCAAACGGGGTTTGTCCAATGGCGATTAAACAAAATCGAAACACGTTATTTTATCCTTTTAAAGCCCCCCCGATCTCAGCTCCATTCGCAGGCGAAAAAATTAGGTTTGGTTTCCTGAGAGGCAACGTGAAGGAGCCCCAAAGTCTTAACCCCCTAGAGAGACGCCCCCCCCCCTCCTGCCCCCCCTTCCACTCTTAAGTTAAATGAGTTCCATTTGTTTAAAGAGAGCAAGCTAAATTAATCTACGTGACGCCAATCGACAAGTTTGGGTTTGGAGTAAAAATTTCTTTTGATCCCTCACTCCCACTTCTTTCATCCCCCCTTCGCCCCAGGAATTGTTTCTCTATGGTCTCCATTGAAACAGTAAGTTGGAAAAGGATGATGGAACGGGATCATGTGATTCAGTTCTATGGCTGTCCTTTGTAGCGTGCCCCCCCCCCCAAATGGAAAGAAAGAGAGAAGAGAGGGGGAGGATTGGGTGGAGGGGGAGATGAGGGGGGGAGGAGAAAGGGGAGGGGGAAGGGGGGAGGGGAAGGGGGGAGGGGGAGAAGATGGGAGGGAGAAGATGAGGAGGGGAGAAGTGGGGAGGGAGAGGGGGGTTTACGGAGAAGGGGGAGGGGAGAGAAGGGGAAGAGGGGGGGAAAAAAATTTTAAATTCTGAAAAAGGAACTCATTTCCAAAAACCGTTTTCCCCCCTTTTTTCCCCGTGTTTTCCAAATTTTCTAGCAGAAAAATAACTAAAATAAAATATAAAACAAAAAAAAAAAAAAATAATAAAACACACACAAAAAATAGAAAAAACAACAATTTTGCTTTGGTACAGGTGAGAAAGCCTCGGTGGCTTAACAGAAACGCCCCCCAAAGACTTGCTTGTAAATTATTTGGTTAGGGTACAAACCTTTGGTTAAGGGAGTAAAGATTTGGTTGCGTCCTAAAGTATTTCGCTGGTATTTTTTACCAGAAATTATTTACCGAGGGGGGTGTTTAAACGGAGTCAGCACCGCTTAATTTTTTTGCTTGATTTTTGGCCTAAAGGGCTAAATTGGTTTAAAATAAAGGCTTCTATGCAAAGAAAAATAAGTGAATTTTTGGGGTCGATCAGCAAAGATTACAGGTGAAACCGAAACCTTTAATCTTTTACCAAATTGACGCTACGTTCTTGCCTAAATTTTGTATACGTTGTATCAAAAAAAGGTCACAATCACAAATTAAAACGCAATGTTAAGACATTCAAGAGAATAAATTACGTAACAAATATTGACTTTAGCCTTATTTTAGCACGATTAAAAATCACGAATGAAAATGGTTGGTAATTATGTCCGAAAGTGTGGTTTATTGCATCAAAATAAAAAATTGTCATTTAGGATAATTTAGACCAAATTTGAGGGAAAATTTCTATAAGTTTGGAGTATTTTTCCAACTTCAGTTTGAATTTTCCTAAAATTTTGGGGAACGGTTTTTCCCCCAATTAACAATGTTTACCCACTATTGCCAGTACATTTAATATGACGTAAAGGTTAAGGAACAGAGGAGAAATGTAATTCAGTGTTTTAAAATGGTAGGACAATGTTTACTCAACGTAGTTCTATTAATGGGTTTTTTGTCCTTACTTTCCTTTTTATATAATTTTATTCCTTGTAAAATTTTTAGAAAATTAAAATTATATTTAAATTCGTAAAAATGTTTTTTGGATGACACCTGGTGAGGTCACTAATTTCAATGAAAAAGGGGAGGGGAACACGCTCGGTGTTTTTAAGGACCATTAGGAATATTTGTCCAATGGGGTTTTTTTCAGTTTTATTGCGCATGCAAATTTTAGAGCGTCGAATCTGCTTGGTATTGCGGCTTTCTAATCCCGATTGGAATGTTGGTAAGTTGATCTTCTTCAAATTTTTAAACATTGGCAAACCAAAATTATATTTTAACAGGGCGGTGGCCGCTTCGCGGCCAAGCATCATTCCGTTTGCGGTGATTTTTGTTTATTCAAGCTAGATTTGACTCGATATCTTTCCACTCCCTAACTCGTTTGCTATTCGCCCATCTAATCTTGCTCCGATGAACGAAATCTAAAAACTTGCTCTATTATTCTGAAATACTACACTACAGTGGTATTTTCTCATGTACCTAAAGGTTTAGAAAACCCAGGAGTCATCATTTGGAAGGCATAAATAGCATAACCCCCGCCGCCACCCCTACATGAAACTTAAACATTTTAGGGGTAGTCGTTCTCAAGAGGGCCCGATCCCAAAACCGCCAATTTTTTTTGACGCTCATGGAGACGCCGAAACCCCTAGAATGGCGCATTAGAATTCGTTAATTAGCGCATGTGGATTAACGATTTAGAACTGTACAGAGAAAAGACGGAAAAGGAGAGAAAGAGACAGCGCGAAAAGTGAGAAACCTAATGATTCACAATAAAATGAGAAGTTACGGGATAAGCGAACAAATACGCATGACCGAGATCGCACACTACAATAACCTTTCGTTGAACTGACATGTAAGAGTATAAAGACATTGCGTTTTCAGTAAATAAAAAATCTATGGAAGAGTGGAAGAGAAACTTAGCGCGGGAAAAGTATCCTTTTTTCAAACAGCCCTTTATTAACGACAATAATTTTTTTGAAATAGGTTGGCTCTAAAATTCAAGCAAACTCATCTAAGATTTTAATTTTTTAAACTTATTGGACGTGGGGTCAAAATACACATTATACACCCCTATTATTTGGGGTCATTCTTTCAGCGCTTTTTGACTATCGATTTCGCAGCAAATTCCCGTTTTTTGGCTACTTTTTAAAAATTCCTTGGCTTTTTTGGTGACGTTTTAGAGCTTTGCTTATCTTTTTTGGAATTGGCGCTTTTAAATGGTCGCCCCCCCCCCCCAATGATGAATTCCTACTTTTTAGAGTTTGTTCCAGACCACTTCAAGCTAAAGTTAGTTGACCAGTGAACAATTGCTGGCAGCCGATTTTAGCGTGCGACGACGCGACGGTTATTGGACCCAGTTTCAGCATCTAAGGTCATCTCAAGTTACCATAGAGTTTTTAGTGTGAAGTAAACGGTTAGGCAAAAATTACATCAATAAATGCACTCATCGGTCGCAATCGGTTTGTGACAAAACTCGCATAGCGTTTCAAACTTATTCACCCACTCTCCCGTGCACCTCCAATCCCGTGTATACCCACCTCTTTCTGTAGCACTGGCGGCTCGTGGAGGTGAGGCGACGAAATGAAGGTGACAGGATTTTTTTTGAAATCCCTTCACAAAAAACTTTTTTTGATAATTTTATGTTCCATTCATACTTTTTGGACTATTGAAAGAAAGGACGATGGAATAATAATTATTTAAACCTTTGTATGTTTTTTTTAATTTTTTTTCTTTCTCAAACTTCAAAAAAATGTGAGGTGATGGATCCTGTCGCCTCACTTGCCTCACCTGGGAGCCGCCACTGCTTTTAGTTTCCTGATTCGTATACACAGGGCCTCGTATTACGGCATGTTAATAGCAAAATCGCATTAAATTGAGGAATGCATTTCTGCCAAAAAATATTTCACAAAAGATGTCTCTAAATACATTTTTTTTTAAATTATAGTAGAGCATACAACATGGGGGTTACGTGAGAGCAAGAAAGACAGTTTGTCTTTGTTTTTGGGAAAGCTCATCACCGGATGACGTCATCACCAAGTCATCACAAAAAGAACCGTCTATTTCGAAATAAATGTCGTACTGGCCACTAATATTATGCACAGATTAAAAAAATAACAGGCATATAATCAAATGAACCATAAAAAACTACATCCTCAAGGCTCAAGAGATCTATCGAAACTTTGTTTTCTTTTTTTTTTTGTTTTAAATCGGAAAAAACAGACCTTAAAAAAAATTATAACCTTGCTAAAACGCGAACTAAAACGAAAACAACTCAAATCGCCAAAATTAAAAATGAAAAAATCTGCAACCATATTCTTGGTTCGTTAGTAAGTAGTATTTTTGGATGAATCACTTGCACATTTAAAGTAAACAACGCATTTACAACAGGAAGCCCAAATTTTTTACTTAACTCAGTAATATTTGACAGTTTATTATTAATAAGAAAAAAATAAACCACCGTCTCCACTTATCAATATTAACCCTAATGTCTCAATCATTTAGTTTTTTATAAATTCTCGAAACCTAGCTCAAATTTGCAGGGTTATATTCGAGGTATCGAATCAATGCACCGATCTCATCAAGTCATCATCGTTGATTGTACTATTCTGTAAATTTGCGTATGAAACATATGATAAATATCGAAGCTCTATACATCACGAAGCGATACGGCAACCGCGTCAAGCCATATCAATCGAAGACTGTACAGGGGCTGTCGTATTTTTAACATAAAAGATACAAATTTTTATTAAGTCTGAAGTGATGTATATTTCTCGACACGCTAGCAGCACTGTGACTGTCTATTGAGTATATTACGAAAATACATGGATAAAAAGTCGAAGCTAACATCGATATCATTAAGTCGCTATTAAAATGCGTTTTACCCGAATGGTTCCTCCCGCGAGTAAAACATATGATGAACATCGCCATGGTAACGTCAAATCGTGCGATCGAATTAAAAAAAAATTTGTCAGGGGCATCACGTTTTTCGCTCACACGCGTACAAAATCGTATCTCTTCCGCACGTATGCATTTTAAAAAAAGGGCTACAAAATCTCGCTTCTCTCTCTCCCCTTGCAAAACGAACTGATTCGCTTCCCTTTTTTGCACTCGCACAACTTTTGAGAGAAAAGTTTTTAGCATTTAAAAAGGGACGCGGGGCCCGTAAGGAAAAATTATAATTTTCCCGAAGCATTGGAGCCGATCCCAATCGAACGGTACCAGGCCCCTCCCGAACGGTTGCAACGGTTCTCCGGGAACTTAGCTTTATTCTTACAAAAAAATTAAGATTATTACAAAAACGATTCTTATTCAATTTGCGGTAATTAGTTTTTGGTACTTCGGCCTCATTTTCAAGTTATGATGAAATTTTTGCCACGTTCTTCAGACGTTTTTTATAAATAAAATCATTTATTAAAGTCTATTGCCACTGTGCTTTTTAAATAAAATTATAATTGAATTCCGATTAAACATCAATCAAGAAAAGTTTTGGGGGTAAAGATTTACGCACGAAACGCTGAAGTTCCACTCATTGAAGAGTGGATTTTGCTTTTGACTTTTTTTGAATATTTTTTTCGCTGTTCCAAATCAAAAGCCAAAACGCTCATTATTGCGACGTAATTGCTCATTCTTTAATATGTATTAGGGCATAAAATTCCTTATTGTCAAATACTTCGTTCAGAAAAATTAATTATGGTAATTTTTCCAATATAAATAATTCTAGTTTCTTTGTTTGCGAGAGTTCCCCCTTCCAACTTTAAGTCATTAGCTCATAAACCCCGTGAAGAGACCTGGTTTTGCATCCAAGGTAAACATGATTGCTGCCTTTGTGATTTTTCAAGGGGGCATTTTCAATTCCCCGATGATCAACAGTTTGAGAAGGATTAACCTGTCATTCTTACATGATTTAAGCACTCGTATCTGCAATCTTTCCTTATTTCCGTTATTTAAAATAAACCAAGTTTTTCAAGCCATTGAGACCCCGCCGATTGAGAAAAATTACAGATGCGGTATTTTCGAAATTTTATCTCTGAATTAACTTTGTAATTTTTTTAACCTTTATATAGATAATTTAAAAATGGTTTAAAATGCACGGAACGGCTGCTCTGTCAAAAATACGACCGAGATTCCATTGGCAACCATAGGCAAGGATACAAGGAACTTTTGTAATTCAGTGGTGGAAAGGGTGGATATTATGACGGCAACGTGATGATGCATTCCGTGTTTTGTAAAAAAAAAATTGTTCGATGAGTCGTGAAAAAGAAATTTAGACTCGTTGGCGCCCATTCATCAACAGTCAATCAACGTCAACAGTGCTGTGTTAAAACGTGATGGCGAGGAAACCTTTACAAGGTCGCTCCAAATTTGATCATGCAATAGAGTCGTTCTAAGTTGAATACAAAGAGGGAAATGGGATCACTGTATTGAGAGAGTAGGAAAAAGGAGGCTCGAAAATCCAATATTTTTGCTCCGAAAACGTATAAGCAGAAAAAAAAAACAATTTATTCGCGTGTGATCGGGGGGAAAAAATCGATTGAAATTGAGGTCATTAACCCTCACACGCGTGGTCAAAGTTTGCAATTTTATACTTTTTCATGGCGTAACTAGAAATTACCTTCCTCTCATGTTATTATAATGTGTAAGTTAAAAAGGGGGAGGAAGGGGGTCTCCCTATTTATCCTTTTTCAATGCATATCTTGCATTTTTCTACCAAATCCATGCCAATGTCTTTGTTATATCTTTTTGTTCTTAGAAGTGTTCATTTGGGTTCTGTTTGGGGCATACAACTTATATCACAAATAATTAGGTGATTCATGGGGAAGATGAGTTCGGCTTTTGAGTGAAAACCCCTATTTGCTGTCGTTAACGCATTTGATGAGGTTAGGGATTAAGACTACAGAAAATAAGGCACTAAAGGAATCACCTTGAAACAATCCCTTGTTTATCTTTTTCGTTTGTTCTGAGTATTCACTTCCTGGTCAATGATTGTTGATCGCCAGTTAGACATGACTGGGTAGAAAAGCAGTAAGGTTGGGTGGATCGATAAGACCAGATTCTTTAAATCCGCTGTGAGGCACCGAATCAAACCCTTTTTCTATAATCAATTACTCCGTGGGCTTTCGTTTATTTATCGTCATTTCGTTTATTATCATTATTACTATTATTTTTATTTAATTATTATTTTTATTTCCTTCAGCTAACATTTGCGCAGAAAACCCGAGTTGTGGGGATCAATAAGAAGAGGGGGGGAGTTTACTTCTGTTTGGATTTTAATAATCATAATTCCTATCCAAACCGTTTTTTCAATTTAATGAACCTGCACATTTTAGAGCGCCGTTTTTATTTCAATAGCAGCTTTATTTTTTCGTTTCGGGGGGTTGGTAAGAAATATCTGTGAATAATTTTAAATATTTAATTTTTAAATTTTTGTCCATTGAAGACGACCAAATTTTTTATACTAACTATCGATATGGTGTAAAATTCCGTTTCTTTTTTTTTTTGGAACTTTTAGTCTCATTTTCACTTTTTACGAGATATTTTGCTAGAAATTCAACGAGATTTACTGATATTTATATTAATTTCAATCTTTAATCGAACAATTGGAATTTTCTTGGGCTGGTGGTTGCAAAGTTAGGTCTGTGACAAAATAAAGTACCCGAAAAGTCAACACTATGGTGGACCACTAAAATGTTTGTACGGTGTTCTTACTTTTATTTTTAGTAATATAGAACCCCTTTTTTTGTGAAAAATTCGGCAAAAAAACCATGGCCATAAGAAAATTCAAAAACATCGAAATGCAGCAAATTCCTCAATTTCAAATAGCCTCAAAACCAGACATATAATTCGGGACTAATATAACGTAGCGGAACAATACCTTGAATGATATTAACGAATAGTAAAAAATTGATTCGTTAATTTCCTTCTGAATTCAGAGTAGGGCTGATTTGCTGTTGGTCTTTTTTTGGCTGTAAAGTATTAAAAAAATACAAGAAATGAAAGCATCAAAAAGAAAATTAAATTTTGTAAATTTTGTTGATGTTTAATTTTATACATAAACGCGATGATCCGTGTTTCGATGTATGCGGCGTAATAATTATTGGTAAATATAGCGCGGGGTGGTATTAAAAGGAGTAATATCCGATTTAATGAGTTGGATTTGAAAGTTTTTAAATGCGCATTAGTTATTTTCGCCGAATTATCTCAGAATCAATGTGTCATAGAAGTAGCATGGCGCAACCGGATCTCTCCCATTCTCTAATTTCCCATTTGTTTATGAGGGAAAAGGAAGAAAGAGTGGTTGTCCACCTTGTCTAAATACGTTTCTTAATGGAAAAAGAGAGGATGAAGAAACCCTTTTGGTGCGTACTGGATGTAAAAAAGTACGCGACTGATCATTGACAATGGAACCTAATAATAAAAATGCCTCCGGCAGGCCGGTAAGACGAATAGATTCCATCTTGGTTAACCTTTGGGGGCAGTGGCCAGGCCACTAGCCAATTTTATTTATTTTTTCCTGAGCTTTAGACGTGGCTATTTGTAACTAAACCACTTTTTTGGTTGGGTAGATGTTCTAAAAAGGGGAAAAAATTTTTTTCCACATGTAGCAAGCGTAAACATTATTTTTAGACCAGGTAAATGTTGACATTTTGAATTTTCCCTCCAAGAGACCGGCTCCCGTAATGTGTAATTTTTTTTTTGGAAGGTTTACAAATTTTGAGGCGATTATGACTTTTGAAAGTATTTGACCATTTTGAAGTCTAGTGAGTAAAATTTTCTGATTTTGTAATATAATTACAAAAGCGTTGAAAAGGGGTAGTACCACTACCCCACGCCCTGAAGGGGTCCAATAGTGATGCATTGTCTATTTCCAGTTTTTGCCTTTTAGAAGGAATTTTAGGGCCAGATAAGAGTTCAAGGCTTTTTAATTGAATTTATTCCATTCTAAATTCTTGCATTCGAATAATAGGTGGAGATTCATTGAAGCAACTCGCTTTACAGCATTGTTTACAGCTTTTTTGCCGTTTTACAGCTATTTGGATTTTTTTGGTACTTGCTAGAGAATACAAATGTTTTTATTACAATGTTTTTATTAAATTTTTATTCATTACAATGTTTTTATTTATTTTATTTCTTTATAGTTAGAAAAAAAACTTGTAAAAAGAAAAAAGTCACATTTTTGTTGAATAGCCAATAATCCTTTTTAGGCAGCTCAAGCAAAATGTTCCCTTTGCCACACATAAATTCGGATTAATTCAAAAGTTACAATTTTTTGGGTAAATTTTCTAGGGAATTTTGTTCTCTATAGTGTAAAATAACAATTTATGATTTTTTTTGGATTTTTTGGTGCTCTTCAAGGTGTCTAAAAAGTTAATTTTAGTCGATATGGTCAAAAAGTGCATTTGCGCGTTTTTTCAAGACAACCTGCTCAAATAAGTTTCCTGACTGTTATTACAATTTTTTCTTCATAAATAATTGTTTTTTGATTGATTTGACTTATAGTTTCATTGTTTGGCCGTTTAAAATTACTTTAAACCGATTTTCGAAAAAATATGGTAACAAAATTTTCTGCCCTTTGTGGGGATGGATGTTAACTAACCTGTTTTCTTCCCTATATAGTTTGGAATTGTATGAAAATTTTTTTGGGGTCTACTTTTACCCTAAGGAAAAAGAAAAGCAAAAAAAAATTGGAAAAAAGATTTTCCTTAATTTGCCCCTCAAGGGTTAAATCATTTTTTCACAAATTTCTATAGGTTTCATTTTTGTTGAATTTTTCTCTGAATTTTTCTTTTTTATTTAATCAGTGTCAAAATCCAAATATTTTTGAAAAAGATTTTTACCTAGAAAATGTGAATCTTTAAATGAAGTGGAAAAAAGCTAGGTTATATAAGTTTTTCACAAAGTCAATAATAGGTTATTTATTTTTCTTTGAATTTCATTTTTTTTTTATCAGTGTTAATATTTTTTAAAAAAAAATTCCCATGAGAACAAAGATTATACCAGAAAAATGTGTAATCTTTGTAACCTAATGAGGGAATAAATATGAATAAGAGCAGCTGATAAAACAGAAAATAAAAAAATAAGTCCTAAGAACGTGTACGGTAAAACAAAAAAGATCATTATACAGTACCCAATCTTTTTCTTTCATTGTAAAATCCCATAAGAAACTTACTTGTAAAAAGTAAAAAAAAAGGAAAATTCAAGGAAAAGAGATATGAACTAAAAACATTTCCCGATAATACTAAAATTTACGATCAAAAAAAAAATTTTTCTTAAAAAAATGCCAAAAACCGAAAAAAATCCTATAACTCGCTTACAACCAAAACGAAAAAATGCTGGTAAAAAAGTTGGGTAAAAAAACGGCCCAACATAAATTTCCAAAAAAAATATCAAACAAACACTCCTAAAAATAAACTTCAAAAACACATTTTACGGCTCAAACACGGCCATAAACCGAAAACTAACTGTCGGATTTACACCAACTTCGAATCATCCAAAATTAAACCCAAGAATATTGAGACAAATTTCAAAATAAAAACCAAAATTACGAAAGGAGGGGGGAAATAAAAACGGTAAAATGGCTGAAATAATAAAAACCACACACCCACACACACACACAAATATATAAATATATAATATATATATAATATATATATTATATATATATTTTAATATATTAATAAAAATATATATATAATTAATTTTAATATAATATAAAAATATAAAAATTTTCAAGAATGGTATTTTCTCACTAGGGGACCGAAACGTGCTCTTTTTAAAAAATTTTCCCAAAACCTAATCGCACCCCTTGCAAAAGTAATTCTGAATTATTAAAGAATGGATTATAATGGTGAACTGAATGTTTTATTTATTTGATCATTTCTTAGCAAAACCATCATTAGTCTTGAGTTACGAGGGGATCCTTGCAAATTGTAGGAACCCCCTCGAAGCACATTAAGCGGTTCGGATACTTGTCAAGACTTTCGACGCTCTATTAAAATTTGGTACCAAGTTAAAGAAGAACGATTGCCCAAAGCGTATTCCCAAAAAATGCGCTATTGAAAAATACGATATTGTAGTGCACCGAAAGTAAGGCAAAATTGCTAATCCCGGTTAAAAAATGGATTTTTGGTAAAACGATCTTGAGCCATTATTACTGGCCAAAAAAGTACACACGTGATATCAAAAAAGTTACGAATTGTTGAATGTTCGGTAAGGTCCAAATTAGTAATTTTGCAACCCCCCTTATAGCTTCTCTGATTTTTTTTTGCCACCATGGATTTCCAATTTAAGGTGGTACAATAATAGGAAAAATGTTAAGAAAATTGTTGGTGAAATTGTTTTTTTTTAAAATTTCTAATTTTTATAGAACCATTTGGTTTTTTACGGCTGTAACACCAATAGGGGAAAGGGCGGGAAAAAAGAAAACCTGTTATTCTTAAATTTCAATCAATGATTTTTTTCGATAAGTTGGATTTTTCTAACAAATTTCCTAAAGATGGTAGAACCGAAATGGGGCTGATTAGATACGCGTTAAAGTCCCCCAAATGATTTAGATTATTGAAGTAGTTCTTATAAGTTACTTTAGTTGTTAATTAGTTATCATGCAGAATTTTGGAAAAAAAATTGAGCTCGTTTTGTTTTCTTATCAAAAGAATTTTAAAAATGAAATGTTTGGGAAATTTTTTAATTTTGGATCACCAGCGATATCTTGATGGGTTCCAGGTCGTTCAAATAATTTTTTTCCAATTCGATCTTGTCGATTTAAATATTCAATTTCCCCAAAAAAAAGGGCCTCTTCCAACCTTTTGTACAGCTGCAAGAACAATTTGTTGGTAAATTATTGAGGATAACTTCGTTAATTCAGAAAGTTCCAAATTTATAAAATCTGAATGGTTTGAATACCTGCCCCATCTAAATTGCGCATCTTTAGATTAATCTTTTTTTAACAAGAAAGCTATACGACTAATGGTATCCTGTTGAAATTGCTGTCTTGCCATTTTAGAAACTTCGTTTAAATACATTCAATGAGTTTGTAGTAATTTTGGAACTTTCCAAGGCTTTCAATGTACTCTGCAAATGATTTTTCAACAGTTTGAACCATTTTCATTGCTGCAACAAAGTTTGTATAGCCCCATTTGTATTTTATAGTAAGGTGGGTTGGAATTTCCACTCCAAACAATGTATTTGTTTATACGTTCTCTTCATTGAGCTCATAAGGGTTTAATCAAAATAGATCTATGACCTCAGAGGACATCCAACCCCGACAAATTTTGTCCATCTTATCCTGAGTACCTCGCCACCAAGACGTCTGAGACCCACGAAAAACGCGACCTATAGAGGGGAAAGCAATGTCCATTAGGTTCATCGACGTCCACCCCCAAAAATCCTTAAAGGCCTTCAACCCGAAAATGGAAAGAATCGGATCAAAAAGACCAAGACGCAAAGCACAAGTTTTGTTTTGGAAACCCAAGCTAATTGCAAATGTTTTCTTTAAACTTTTAATAAAAAATTCATACATTTGTATAAAGTTTCACAAATAATCGATGTACATAAAAAAAAAAAGAGTCGTGTTGATTATTTTGACATGACTTCAATTTAAAGACACTGAAATAAATCCTTCCCCATCCTTTTATAGACATATATCGGATATTTTAATCCCCCTTATGGGACGAATGAAAAGAGTCACCAATTCCTCAAGCCCTGTGCGGGCATATATGGTGTTAGTCCCACCTCTTATTGTTAAATAAGTATTTAATTTAGCAACCTCATTTTTGAATTGATAACTGAAAGACAAAAAATTTCGAACAATTTGGCGAAAACAGAGGGCAACATCGATTTTCGTCGTGATAGATCAAAAAACCAACATTTGATTCCGACCATTTTCAAAAAAGTCGCTCCTTTCTATAAATTATGAACATTGAACAGGCCGATCATTATCTTTTAATTTTTCTTTTATCTACAAACGTGGAATACTTAATCTCCATTCGCTCTCCGTTTTTTTTATCGTTTTACGTTATGTTTTATCAAAACAAAACACAATCCAAAAAAAGCACTAATGTTGAAGAACCCAAATCAAAGAATTGACAGAACAAACCGATTACCTTAACCGATTTTGCTGAATTCTCCAATCGGATGCAAAAGGTTGGTTATTATTCCTAAAGTTTGCGTTTATTGAACTTAAAATTTGGAGGGGGGATAATTGTCGGTCTTGGGATGATTTAGAGCCAAAGTTGAGGGGAATTTTTGACGGTCTGGAAATTCTCCCAACGTTTAGTTTGAAATTTCCCTAAATTTAGCAACAAATTTTCCGACGCTTTGCAATGTTTTATCCCATTTTGCCGGTGCAATATTGTAACTTTTTCAGGAGCAGTGCCGTCAAATAAGGGGGAGCACCCGTAAGGATTTTTTGGAAAAAACTACGCAAATATTTAAAACAAAAATCAGATAGGAAAATCGACCCCAAATTTTTATTTTTGTATTTTTTAAAAGCCCCGACAGCCCCTTTGGGCGTTTTTGGGGGCTTCAAACATATTTTTCAAGTTTTCTCGAAAAAAACCTCCAATAAAAGTGTAAAAATTAGTTCATAATCTTAAAAATAAGGCAATTGCCAAATTTTTGTTGTATAATATTTTCCAAAAAACCCAAATTTTTGAGTTATGGGGGTTTTTGAAAAAAAATTTGAATCGACCTTTTGGCCACCCTGTTGGGAAAATTTTTAAAAGTTATCAAAGATTCTGAAAGAAAGTCAAGACATTTCGGACTGATGTGCCTATTTACCCTAAAAAGAAAACTAAGGTGTTTTTTGCCAAATCAAAACTTTGGGGTTCAATTGCAGAATTGGCCGATTCCTAGTTTGAGCCAATTAAAGCCCCCACAATTTTGATTTGGGGAAAAAATCACCTTAGTTTTCTTTTTAAGGTAAATGTGGCACTCAGTCGAAAGTTTGATTTTCTTCGAATCTTTGATAACTTTTAAAAAAAATTTTAACAGGGTCCCAAAAGGCGATTCAAAATTTTTTTAAAAAAACCCCCCTAACTCCAAAAAAATTTTGGGGTTTTTTAAAATATTTTTACGAAAAAAAAATCGGGGAATTTTTCCCCCCCTTTGAATATGAACTAATTTTTTTTCTTTTATAGGAGGTTTTTTGAGAAAACTAGAAAAATTGTTGAAAACCCCCCCCCCCCCCCCCCCAAAACGCCCCCCAAGGGGTTTTTGGGGGTTTTGAAAAATGCAAAAATGAAAAATTTGGGGTCGTTTATTGATTTATTTTCAAAATTTGGTGCGTTTTTTCCGAAAAAAAACTGAAGGGTCCTTGGGGACCCGTTTGTGTTTTTTTAGCCCGGGGGATGAAAGCAAACAACACCCTCATCCTGATTTTTCACTTGTTTTCCCCTCCTTCCTTTCCCCGCAAATTTTATTTTATTTTAATTTTTTAGAAAAAAGTAAATAAAAACCCAAACCTTGTCAGTTCAATGCAGCATGCAGAGTTTAAAAAAAATTTTCTTTTCTTGTTTTTTGGGGTTTTTACTATCGATTCGGGGAAAAGGGTTTGGAAGTTGTCATTCTTCAATGTTTTTTTAAAAAAAAATCTTTAATTCAACTTGTCAAACCAAAATAATTTGTGACACTTTAGTTTTTTTTTACCGCCGATTTTCAAATTATTATGAATTTGATTATTTATAAAAATTATTAAACCCCAATTTTTAAAATACTTCCCTGCCCTGCAAAATTTTTAATTTAAATTTCAATTGGGGTTTCGATTTACCAACAAGTGGTAACGTCTTATTTTCGCACTAAAAACCCGAGGTCCTCTAAAAAAAGGGACTTTGGATTTTGGGGTTTTTTCAAATATTTTTTTTTCGTTGGTTCGCAAATCAAAGCTGAATGCAATTATCTGCAACGTGAGCTGCCT